>VXCM01001698.1:0-110667 GCA_014773175.1 Lucifuga dentata
CCACCAGATTGGCTAGTTTGTTCCAGTTCTGACAAGCTATTGGCTGTTTGAGCCGTCATTAACTTATTGTATTCAAGTGCTATTTTCTATTGATTTTTTGATGTCCTCATTTTTATATCGAAGATTTTTTTTATATCGCGATGCGGTAATATATCGTCCAGCCCTAAGCTTGCGATACTAGAACTGGATACCAATATCCTAATTCGGGTCCTAATTCGTGTCTTGAAACTTGTAATTGTACAGGATGATTGTGTTTGTATTTGTATACCGATATCTGACTTCAAAAGTTTGTGTGGATAATTGTTAGTGTGATAGAGATAGTGTAAATGTATGTTTTGTACTTGTAAGTTTTTATAATATTTTGTAATTGTTTTACATTTACCTGTCCAGGGACAGCAGATGGAAATTAGCTGGTTAGCTAAATCTGGCTCAAAGCATCTCCTCTCAGTTTAAGATTAATTTTTTTTGTGCATGGTCCTTGAATAATAATAATAATAAAAAAATATATATATAATATATGTATGTATATATATAACAAATTTATATTTCTACATAACAATGCACATTTTAAACTATTTCCTTTTTATTAGGCCACCTTAACAATCAATAATTGATTAATATTAAGCTTACTAAACATAAAATAAATTTTTCCGTAATGAAAACTGTATTTATAAGTTACCTGAATGGATTAGTTTCATAGCCTTGTTAAGTTAAATTGTGTGAAACATAAATTATACATAAATCCTTTTCTGGTGAGTCATAAATTAAATAAAACAGCATAATGCCATAATACAGTACAGATCTAACACTTCAAATAAAGCAAACCCTTTTATCAAGAAAACATAATGCTGCCTCGTACAAAACAAATGCTTACGTCGAGCAGAAAAATAAAATGGCCTACCCTGAAGGAACAACCACAATACTAGCTGACACTCTTTTGCAAAATAAAGTTGAATGAGGGCAATAATAGAAGAAAATAAATGGCCTCTTTATTTAGTAGATCTCTTAGAAACGACTAATTAACTTTTTCTGCTCAGAGAATACACTTAATCATTCTCTGGAAATATTGTAAACAAGTCAAATCTTCATATTTGTGATCCGCAGTAATTTTTGGCATTTTTGGCATTAAGGGAGCACTGCAAAGCTAAACTGGCTTGATATGAACACTACATGGGTCAGGGGTTTGAGTCCCAGTGAGATCATCTATACCTGATGAATTTGAGGTGTACTAGTGAGGTGCTTTATATGAAAGTGTCAAATAGAAAATATGTGAAGGTTTCAGGATATTAAAGGTAGCCTATTTTCGTCAAATTTTCATAGCATAGTACAGATTAATCATTTTGGATTTCTGTCACAAACCACATCGCCTTAAGTCCAGGTCTTGAGGAATTGGCATATATCTGCATGTCTGCCCTTGTGTATGAGCTGGTGGAGCACGAGACACAAACAAGACAGGTACCTGCTCATCAAAACATTGCTTTACAGGTCTACCTGTGGTAAATAACTCCACAGGGTACCTTCAAGTCAAAATTGCCAGGAATCAAAAACCAATTATATTACCACAGAGAAATTTAATGTATACGTGCTGTTTCCTTTGCCTTGTTTGTTGTTTTACACAGGGTTGGACTGAAGATTAAAGTGGCAATGACAACCAAAGGAAAACAGAGGTAGCAGTGATTAAAAAAAATTAAAAATCTGAGAACAGCCAAAACTCCCAGTGCCTGTGGAAAAATTGACCAGTGAGGCTGAGGGAATACAAAGCTTTAGAAGACATTTGATTGTTTGTAAAACTGAAGATTTACAAGGGAACAAAAGTAATAATTTAATTAGTGCTAGCAGCTGGGTGCACACTGAAGGTTTTTTTTTTTTTTTTTTTNTTTTTTTTTTTTTTTTGGTAAGTATTTGATTAGTGTGGCTGGGAAGCCTGTGCACATTTTGGAGTCCAAAGCCAATGTGCCACTTTATTCAGCAGCTGTAATCTTCAGTTCATATTAGTCTGCCAGGTTTTGTTTCTGCAGCGAGCAGCTCTGTTGCTATTAGTGTGTATGATGACACTAAACTTGATCGTAACTAAAAAAAAGTCCAAAAACACACATAAAAACTGTTGACTGTGAAAATCAATAGCCAGTTTGTTTCCTGTGAGGGCTAGGGGCCATTTCCACACTCAGATCCTTTCCTGACCTTATCAACATGACCAGCACTGCCATTCATCAGCGTATTCATTAAAACTAATGACCTCTGTAAAGCTGCTTCATGATTTAATGGCTGACGCTACTCAGAGAGAACTTGGTTAAAGGTATTGTTTACAGACAGAGAAAAAGACTGTCAGGGTAATGAATTTCATCGCTGTCAACTTCCACTGCTTTTTTCCTATTTGGATTACTATGCAATGGTGATATATGAATGCTGTCGCAATGATTATGTTATTGTAAAATGATTTGGATGTTGTAGCGAGTTACTGCAGTTGTGTAGAAACAAACATGAATTATAACACAAAGTTGAAATCTTTAACTGAATGTAACAGAAGGTGAGATGTCAAAGCTAAGGCAAAGGGTGTCACGGTTTTACCTGATGCCAAAGTGAAACCAGTGTGTGTGTAGCCAACCTCTAAGACAAAATATCTGCCTACACAGTGTGGCTTAATGAGGCAAAACGTCATTAGCACAGTGAGAAACACACCAATAAATTACTCTACCACAGGCGACTTCATTACCGGTAAACTGATTGAAGTGTCTATAGATATCTCAGCGTTACACAGCCCTGTTTGCTGCTATAATATTGCTGTCTGCATAAAACACATAATATGTGTGAAGGCACTCGGAAATCCATTTATCCGTGCGATGCAGTATTGCATTGTGCAGTTCTACTCCCAGAGATGTGCCCTGTAAAATGAGATTTTTGCATCGTGATGAGATGGGAAGGCAGTCCAGAAATGATGGTTTTAGCTGCGCAAGGTTAGTAATCCTGCATCAAGGGCAGAGCAGAATTAACTCACTTTTCTGAAAAGTGTGAAACTAGCCACTTGTCAAGTGCTGGTGCATTTTCGCTGTGACTGGCAAGTCTTTCTAATCTATAGTCAATATGTCATCTGACCAGCCATGATTTTGAGATTGTTAGTATTCTTTAAGTTAAACACTTATTAGTTTAGTCTGGTACATGATTAGCTCTTTGTATTTTCTCTTCATTTTCTATTCCTGAAAGCATATGCTGAGCCAACTTTGCTGCGAGATGTCATTTGCTATAAAATGTGGAGAGCCTCGTCCTCTTTGAACAGGAAACAACAAGTTTTGAAAAAAAAAAATGGATGAAATTTATTTGTTCCTTAAAAAAGTGTCTGAATATTTTTTGGAAAAAATTGTTTAAAAAAAAGCTTCTGAAAACAGTGATGCTTAACTATGATATTGTGTCGGTTTAAAAAAACAAAAGAACATGAATCTTGATTTCTTTTGGGTTCTTGTCAAAATCCTCACATTATTCAAAAATAATTCAGTGTGTCCACATTTATTTCAACATTGTCTTGAACAGCCTGTGAATAAATAAAGGACATCTGACAAAAAGGAGCATATCTCAGTGTTCCAGTTTAACAGAGGAGTGGGTGATGTGTTTATCATACCAGGGCCATTTCCTCATTCATGGCAGGAAGTGATAGTTGATTGGTTTGTAACGCCTTGGTGTCTTTTCACAATTATGTTTCTTCTGATAAAAAAATGAAACATGACCTCATGTAAACACAAATTTGACCTTATTCGACTTACAGCACTGAATACTGATTATCTTAATAACTTTGAAAGTGGAAAATTTGATCACGGCCCCCATTTTTCAAACAGTAGTTCAAAGCCATCTGTTGATACAAGCATTATTACCTTGTAATTGGCACTATCAAAAGTACAGAATTCATTTGATGCACAAACAGGCCTTCACATTTGGTAACTTTACTCAAAGACAAGTATCAGTCCCCTTAAATGAAGCTCCAGACATAAATGTAAGATCAGTGCTTGTACTGGTCAGCGTGGTGTGTTGCTTCAAGAACAAATAGTGCAAATGTTTAAGCTGGAAGGTAGTTATAGATAAAGATTTTATTTTGCTTATGTCACATTTTACTGCCTTTTTTACCTGCTTGTGTTTCTGCTTCTCTGTGCTTCTCATTTGGACTCGTCCTAATGTTTGATTTTAAGGTTTTTGATCTTGGGTTCGTGGACGACCTATTGTTGACAGCGGTGTGCTATTTTGCCCTGAAATGGTATTTTATGTTACTGTTCTCAATCCCTTGATGCTGGATGGGTGCTGCTGCCTGGCTGTTTCACCTGCATAGCTGCTACTTAGCTTGGTTTGTTTTTACTTGAGTTCAAACTTACACCTGTGTACACATCTGCCTTGCCAATTACAATAACTTAGTTCCAGCTAATCTTTATTATTTAATTAGACAGATGCTTTTGAGTATCTCCTCTGCCCAAATTTGTTTTAGTTCTGTTTCTTCCATTTGGATGATTGAATTTTACTCTACGGAATGATGTACATGCACAGTTCTTGCACATTCCTCAGCATTTCTCTGCTATCTGCTATCTGTTCTTTAATGAGTTGAAATCTAAGTTGGTGACATGCACATACAAGCACAATTTGCAACATCACAGATCAGTGGACGCCAATCATGGTCATCGTTCTGAATCTGCAGACATGAATCTGTTCAGAATAAGCTTAGATACATTCATATATACATATTCATACATACATTGGGTTCATATTTGCATATTCATACATTCTGCAATTCCTAATGATGGAGAAGGAGGGGATATTCCTTTAACCACTATTAGTAGTTTATTAAATATTTTTATGCAAAGCATTTTTGGCTCTATTGGAAAAAAAAACAAAACTAAATGTAGATCATACAGTACACCAATTTTCACCAACTTTTAGCAATTTCAGGTAGCTTACACCATATGTTCTGTGCTAGTTATGTCTGTTTATCTTTTATAGAGCCAAACTAAAAAAGAAAGAAGACATGATGTATCATAGGTAAAGATAGATTAATATAAAAGAGAAATATCAGAAGAATTCAGGAGAGGATGAGAGACGCAACAGATATGACAGTCAACGCACTGTGAAGGCGTCAATATACTACAAATGAATTTGAACTAGTGTGAAATCAGACTGCTGTGTTCACAACAGTGTTGTCAGGGAATGTCTGCGTTCTTGCTGTGACACATCTGGTGTTTCTGTTTACACTTCATGCCAGATGCAGGAGCTTGAAAAATCACAGGATAAACATTTGAACAGCTTATTCTCAATGTCTAATTTATCCCCAAAGCACTAAACCTTCACAGATGGAATTCATGTTTTTTGCACGTTCGTCATAAATGTGCAATTGCAAGAGTAGTCATGGGTTTTAAAAAATGCAAATACATAAAATAAAATGCTGTTCATTCTGGGCAATGGGTGGAAGGACTAACACCTTAGATTTCTGTGTATCAATAAATTCCAAAGTATTGCTTCACATACCCTAATGTGTGCCCATGTACTCATTTAAAAGCAGTACCTGTTAAAAGTCCTTTTCTCCAAGACTCCACAGCTGCACTGGTTTCCTTAATTCAACTTAATTCTTAATTCAACCATAGTAGGATAAGTAGCAAAACAAAATTCAAACATTGGGAAAGAACTTTTTTTTTTTTTTTTTTANAAAAAAAAAAAAATCAATCTAATATATTGATGAGTCAATATATTCAGTGGAACAGCAGACAAAATTACTTCTGAAATGCAAATGAAATTTCCCATTGGAAAGCAGAGATGAATAAATGTAATAACTGGAAAATTGATGGAAAGAATTCGGAGAAGAAAATGTATTTATCACTATTGTATCATTTAATTGGGGGGGGAGCGATGGTCTCCTAACAGTATTGGATCATCATTATTCAGACTGCTTAGTGCCATAGTGGATATTTGTGGAGTTGCACTGGGAATATTCAGACACACAGTGGTGTATTTTCTGCCATAGGATGAGTGCTTCACTTTTCTGCCAGCGCTTTGAAAGAGGATAGAATTCTACAGCGGTTGTTCTGAGATGCATCGCTCAGAGATAAGACTTTAATCATTTACCGGCACACAAAACACTAATTTCATTATTTTATATTTTGTGCTGAAAATATTGTTAAAATTAAATTAGTGAGGCAACCAAGTGTAACTACCTCATAATTGTTCAAAATGCTTGCAGAGAAAACCAGAGAAAACCTTTTTACATCACGTTCTGAAAATTCAGAAAGTATTATGAAATATCATTGGACATTATAGTCATATTTTCCAAGTAAATTAAGTGATGCTGCTAAATAATTCACTTTTTTGCAGTGTTTTAAGATGAAACAACATGAATTTGAGTTTGAGTATTCGCAAACCTATAATGACAAACTTAAACTGAGGTAAGCAAAACAGACACGTTGTACAACGGAAGATGTGATACAACCACCTAAAAGTCAGTGACCGATATATTTGACATTCACAGGAAAAATACCTCACGCAGTTCAAAATTGGTAATGTAGACAACACCTAGCAAATATGCAAAACCGCTCTCCTGAATTCTGTTCTTTTGTGTTGCCTGACTTAGAAATGTATAATGCTAAATACAAAATGCACCTTATGCATTTTCTTTCAGAGCACCTTCACTTATATCAGACAGTAAAACCACATATTGCCAGGTAGTTGTTATGGTTGTCGATCAGTATGAATAACTAAATGAATACTTTGGCAAGTGCTGAGATTTTTGTCATTCAAACTTTTCTTTCCTCTTTGTACCTTGGAAACAGATTCCCCACATCCACCAGGAAATCATGCAGCTCCCAAGAACCTTTTCATATTTTTTACTTTGTAATTATGGAGGAGAGAGCTACAGTATGAGCAAACAACCAATGTTGCAAGACTTTTCAGTTACAGGAACTAAAATTACAGGACAAAAACACAAATTACAAGTTAGTGTGACCTATTATTTCTTTTTTTTATGTTATAAAATTTGACTTCCTCTCCAGACATTTATATTAGAGAAGACAGCTTCCTTGTCTCTGCAGCTTTATGGCTTATATTACTTTTAATACCTTGTCTTAATAGTGTTTGCCACTTTTGTATTTTCTAAATATTTGCTGTACAAGAAGACGAGGAATAGAGGAATAGAAGTATGGGTTATGACCCATGCTCAAGGGCATCTTATCTCAACTTAAATAGCTGAAGGAAAGGTGCATTACCCCAGACTTTCTCCCTGTGGACGTTTCCACTCAGAATGTGGCATCAAATTGATGACTTTGCTGTTGTGAGCCTCTTCAAGCAGCTGCTACCCTCCCTAATTTCCACTACATGGTGACAAAAGACACAAGCTGAGCCAGGGCATCAAGTTTTAGATTTTTCCCCTAGATCTTCTTGGTTCTTACACGCCACTGTCAGTGAGCCACTTTTATATTCCTCTCGGTGACAGCTACAGCGTGATAATGTACAGTGTCAGCAGGTCTTCATCTGTCTGCTTCGCTGAGAAAAGGGTTACCATCTCCTGCAGTTTTTATGGTGGTTTTTAACCTTTTCTCAGAAAACCAGGGGCTGCTGGGTCTTTGTTGCTAACTGCCGTCTTTAGAGAGCATCATCTCTAATTGCCTCTGAAATCCTTCTCGACTCACACTGACTGCTCAGAGTGGCCTGAATGTGACCCCAGAGCCATTTCTTTATGACTTCTGCAAACAAATACAGAGTCAAAATACAAGATTGCGTCGATCCAGAGGAAGAACAAACTCATGACCGGTGACAATTAAGCTAGTATTTAAAAAAAACCATAATTTGTTCAATTATTAAGAAATATGTAACAAGAACTGAAGATCAGTTTAGAAAATGAATTTTGAGCAATGTATAGTTTTATTTTCAATTAATCACTATTAATAATTTATAGATTTTTTTCTCTTGGTGTTAGAACAGATGTGTGACCAGTAATTAATATTTAACCTAAAAAGATAATCTGTAAAGCCTTTCTTCATAATGAAATCCAGTTATAGCACCACCACCTTCCACTCCTCCTTCAACACAAACATCTAACATCTACCTCATGACTGTTTGACTCATACTTGCGCCATTATAACGCAGTTCATATTGTTCTACGCATTAAAAACAGTCGACACAGCTTGGTAAGGAAGCATTTTCTTTGTTCACCTTTCAGTCTCCCTCCTAACTTAAACTTACAAAATTTAATTGATGTATGAAGGGAGGTGGGAGTGGCGAACTCTCACTAATACCTTTGACTGTCAGTTGAATTTAATTCCCCATTAAATTGCGTGAGTGTGAATCGCCCTGCCACAGACCCTGACGGCTCATTGTTCGCAGCCAGCCTCATTAAATCTGTCAAATGCCCATTTCCGTGTACGGTTTCCTGCCCTCATATTTTAATGAACAGCAGGAAGATTACAATAGCTTATAGTTATAGGTGGCTTTGGTTTTGGCATGGGGCAAAATCAGGGGTTCAATCACGTCACATGTTCAATATGCTAAGATGGTGACAGCAAGGAAAAAAGACTTGCTTGGATTTTTTTAAGATCTTACTTTTTTATGAGTTTTGAAAACAGCAAATAATACAAAACCAAAGTGTAGACAGTAGTAGATCGCTTTGCTGTATTTTTTAAATAATCATCCTTCCCCGTTGTGTCTCATTAATCATGTCCACGATCATAGACTGATGTCCTGGGAATGAAGCAGTTTCTTTATCCTCTAGATGCATTGCCTGATGGTTTACCAAATTGTATGATATTACCAGCAGAGCTGACTTTAAGACACCACATAACCTCCAAATTGTGATTAAATATCTGTCACGGTGGCAGGTGGAATAGATAGTGTAAATGTGACCGGTGGCTAGCATTCATTTCCTTCCCTGCTCAGATGTGATGTTATACTTCTCTCACTCTCCACTACTCTTTATGTGAAGTTATCTACCGCTTTTTCCCTCTGTGACTGTAAAAGTCCTCTAGTTTCTCCTTTTACTACAACAGTTCACTCTAAGACCCCTCTGGGACCACTGCTGGAGTCTAGAAGACTGAGATTATAGCATTGACTTTCTTTTTCGTTAAACTCAACAGTCAACTGGAAAGCAAAAGTGCATCATTTTAAAGCCATTTATGAAAACAGTTCACGTCCAGCATTCGTGTTACTGAGGTAAAGGACAAAACAAAAAGTTTTCAGGGCAGTTCAGGAGCCATGGACTCGATGCACGTCTATAGGCATGAATCTCACATTTTGACAACTGTGAAAATGTTCAGTAAGCATAATATTAGCCTTTACGTTTATATACACTGATCAGCCACAGCATTAAAACCACCTGCCTAATATTGTGTAGGTCCCCCCCTTTTGCCGCCAAAACAGCTCTGACCTGTCGAGGCATGTCTTGTGGAGCATGGACTNCCCCCCCTTTTGCCGCCAAAACAGCTCTGACCTGTCGAGGCATGTCTTGTGGAGCATGGACTCCACAAGACCTCAGAAGGTACCCTGTAGTATCTGGCACCAAAATGTTAGCAGCAGATCCTTTAAGTCCTGTAAGTTATGAGGTGGGACCTCCATGGATCGGACTTGTTTTTCCAGCACATCCCACAGATGCTCGATTGGATTGAGATCTGGGGAATTTGGAGGCCAAGTCAACACCTTGAACTCTTTGTCATGTTCCTCAAACCATTGCTGTACAGTTTTTGCAGTGTGGCAGGGCGCATTATTCTGCTGAAAGAAGCCACTGTCATCAGGGAATATCGTTGCTATGAAGGGGTGTACTCTGCAGCCATGTTTAGGTAGATGGTACATGTCATAGTAACATCCACATGAATGCCAGGACCCAAGGTTTCCCAGCAGAACATCGCCCAGATCATCACACTGCCTNATCCACATGAATGCCAGGACCCAAGGTTTCCCAGCAGAACATCGCCCAGATCATCACACTGCCTCCACTGGCTTGCCTTCTTCCCATAGTGCATCCTGGTGCATCTCTTCTCCAGGTAAACGACTCACACGCACCCAGCCATCCAATGATGTAAAACACAAAACATGATTCATTAGACCAGGCCACCTTCTTCCATCACTCCATGGTCTAGTTCTGACGTTCACATGGCCATTGTAGGTGCTTTCGGCAGTGGACAGGGGTCAGTGTGGGTGCTCTGACCGGTCTGTGGCTAGACACCCCCATATGCAGCAAACTGCCATGCACTGTATTTTCTGACACCTGTCTATCATAGCCAGCATTCATTTTTTTCAACTATTTGTGCTACAGTAGCTCTTCTGTGGGATTGGACCAGACGGGCTAGCCTTCACTCCCCTCTCGCATCAGTGAGCCTTGGGCACCCATGACCCTGTTGCCAGTTCACCCAGTTGTCCTTCCTTGGACCACTTTAGTTACTGACCACTGCATACCGGGAACAGCCCACAAGACCTGCCATTTTGGAGATGCTCTGACCCAGTCGTCTAGCCATAACAAGTTGGCCTTTGTCAAAGTCTCTCAAATCCTTATGTTTGCCCGTTTTTCCAGCTTCCAACACGTCAACCTCAATAACTGACTGTTGACTTGCTGACTAATATATCCCACCCCTTGATAGGTGCCATTGCAACCAGATGATCCATGTTATTCACTTACCTGTCAGTGGCTTTAATGTTGTGGCTGATTGGTGTGGATAAGGATTTGCATTCTTGGTATAATCTTGATACCTGGGTAATAATAATAAATATTCTTATTGCTAGTATAGAACCTCCAACCAACCTTTTTTTCAGTGCTGTTGCCCCATAAATATATTTCATCGTGAAAACACTCTTTGTGGAATGTCAGGTTTTGGAGCACTATCAGTGAATGGGATTGGCCTTGTTTAAAGGACAAACTTACAGTTTATTTGTTGACTTCCCACAACAAATATAAAGCTTCACTCGCCTCCTTAAGTGAGACATAAATCTAACAGACACAGTAAGGTTAGAACTGGAGATCATTAACAGATCTCCAGAGTGCCAAGTTTACCCTGGGAAATCTTCACCTCTAAGGGAAACTGTGAGATACTGAGCTTTTTTGTTGTTGTTGTTATGAAAACAGCAAGACCATTTGTACCCAGTTGTAGCTAGCAGGGGACTAATATTTTGTTCTTGGCACTGCTGCTTCCAGATTTTTATGAGGTCTTAAGCCTGTGAAGGCAGCATCCTGCTGAACTGACAATTACCTGCTAATGCACATTGGATAATTTGGATCTAGGGAACTGGGAATCATGCAGCAATCAGCTTGAATATAAAACCAGGCTACATTTACTAATGACAGTACAGTATGGGTTGCTGATGGCATTTTACTACACTGCCAGCATCTATGATATCATTTTCATTTATAGCCATTTATTACATACAGTATTACAGCTGTATATATGTTTTTTTCCTGGGATTGTGGCAGCAAGGGTGTGTGCATGTATATTCTGTGTATGCGTGTGTGTTTGTGTGTGCGTGCATGTGCGCCTGCGTGAGAGAGTGTGAGCGAGAGAGAATAATTGATTTTTACTAGACTGTCTGGCTGTCACAAGTGGAAAATCCAGCACTCACTGAATAGTTAAAAAAAAAATAAAAAATTCCACACTAAGCAGAGAAACTATTTAAAATGTACCATGTGGTACCAAATGTTTCAGAGATGTTGAAATACCGACTGTGATAATGTGTGTATTCAGCACAAAACATTTTAATGAAGATGATGTGTATGGCATTTGCATGGAAAAAGAAAGAAAGAAAGAAAGAAACTTTCTTTCTTTCTCAAGCTAGTTATGAAATTATTAAACAACCTGCTGAAAAATTAGCCAAGTTAAATGTTGCATTTAATTGTCGAAACTGCTTTCAAATGTGTGTTTTCACTTTTTACAGTGTTACAAATAGAGTGACAGTGAGTTTGTAAGTACCAGATTCCTGCACCAATACACCATAACGAATTAAGATGTAAAATACATAATTCAACATTATTCTTAACTTACATCTCATACAGTATCAAACCTCATCACAAGAGCTTTGCCTCATGTAGATATTAATGAAAACCATGATCCTTGGTTTTATATTATGTTGTGTTAGCTCACTCCTGTAGCTACAAGCATCAGACATGATTTATGTACTGTAACTTATACTGGCGAAATCTAATTAAAATTGTAAAAGATGGTGAGAGAACAAAGCAAATGTCAAAGCAGCTGTTGTTTCATCGGTATTGATCGACAAATCCGATCATTTCATGTACATATGTTATCATTATATTTATTTCCTGTGATGAGTAGTGAAAGAAACAAATCCCACTTTATTGCCCTTTTGATTTACTGTGTCATTTAAAGTGAAGCTTTGCACTGTTTACATGGAAACAGTAACAGAAGAGCTTTAACCTCAGATAGTTAGATCCATTTGACTTGAAAATTGTCAGCATCTGGTATTATATTGCAAGTGTTTATTTGATGCAGGGATGTTAATAGAAGTTATTAATAAATAAATAATATAGGCTGCTTTCTTTAAAGTTTGTTAGAGAAATGACATTTGGTTATTCATATGTTTACCAGTCAAAAAGCAGTTAATTAATACTGTATTAAATCAATATTTTAATGAATACTGTCACTGTCTCCTGCACACATTTGTTCAGTGAACTGATTATATGCATGAGAGCCCACATTTTGACAGCTGTTTGCTAAGGTGAAATTGCATATTTTGCATGAGACTTCATAAATGCTTGGAGTTTTCTTCAATTAAGAAAATTAAGGAAGGGAAACACCGCTGTATGTGCCAGGAGTTTGTGCTCTTGTGTTATTCTACTATCCTGATGTTTTAATGGCAGCTGTATTTTGCCAATACTGGTATTACAGTAAAACATCTTTTGATCGACTTTATGTGTATCAAGTTAACTAGAATAGATCAGAGAATTTATTTGATTTAGCAAGGTATGCATGTGTCATATATATATACACATATATATATATATATGTATATATATATATATATATATGTATACACATATATATGTATATATATACATATATATATATATGTATATATATATATATATGTGTATATATATACGTATATATATATGTATATGTATAGGTATATATATATGTATATATATGTATATATATGTATATGTATAGGTATATATATATGTATATATATATGTGTATATATATGTGTATATATATGTGTATATATATATGTATATGTATATATATATGTATGTATATATATGTATATGTATATATATATATATGTATATATACATATATATGTATAGATACGTATATATACGTATATGTATATACGTATATATAGTGTGAATTGAGATTCATAGCACTGTGTAGATCAAATCTGCTAATTAAAGATCAAAGTGGTGTCATAATGAACTGTTCTCAGGTTTTTGCATGCTGCCAGAATAAGCAGTGTAATGGATCATTCCATTGCTTTGCCTTCACTTACATCATCATGACATTTTTCCCCAATGTGCCTTCTAATTAGGGAAGTTTTTGGAACTTTAGGTAGAGATTATTGTATTTTCTCCTTGCATCTACCAGCAGATATCATCCGTAATTTATTTGAAGTGCTGCAGTTTCTTTAAAAAAAAAAAAAAAAAAAAAAAAAAAAAGACATAGGCTGAATCTCCACTTAATCAAATTTCTCCCATTTATCTGTTGTCCCAGAACATCCTGTATTCGTCCAAACACGGTATCCATTTCAATTTCTGCTTAAATGACTCTGGTTTATGACGACAAGCCTCTACACCCAGGTAACACACTGCTGTATGCATAGGCAAAGAAGAGAAATGATGCAATTAGCATCTATTGTTTGTGCTTTAATTCTATTAGTGTCTGTTGACCTGAAATTCTCCATTGGGTTAAGTGTTTTTTTTGTTGGAATGGGAAACAGTTCAGTGCAGGAGCCAGTGCCTTTGAGGGGTGTTATTATGGTGTTTAACATCATTATAGGTTAAAATACAGTTCACTAGTCTGATCCAATGTGGTTATTTTATGTAATCAAGGTGGCTACTTATTTCTAATAATAACAAAAGGCCGTTTGTGATCCAACATATTAAATATTCTTTGGTATATTTTATGTTTTGGTAGTGGTTGAGGAAATGTTGTAGGCAAAATAATAAATCTTGACTTTGTAGGAATTACAGCTCAAAATGGCAATATTTTTGAGGGGAGAATTATGATTTATTATTATGCACAGCCCTCATATGGGATTACACATCCAACGAGAGCCAAGTATAATATTAAAGCAACAACACTTCCTGTTGGCCAAACAAGGAAGGCTGAGAGGGTTGAAGAGATCATTTGCATAAACAGATACACTCCATTTTCATACATTTTTAAAGTTGTAGTTTTTTTTTGCTGTGATTCTGTGGTAAATTACTTGTAGTAATGGTAGATTACCATAACACCTCCATCACTAACAGGACATCCTGGTGCACAGTTGTGTGAGAAAGATTTGTAGAGAAAGGAAAAGGATGAAGAGAAGTCAGAAGAGAATAGGGACAGGTAGAGTAACCACTAGCCTAAACCAGTTTCTTCTTCTGGAGACAATTGTTTTAGCCACTTCATGTCATTTTGTTGCTTTGTGCAACAGGGCAGAGACCTTATCTCAATTAATTTTATTAATACTGGAGTTTTTGGTTTCTCCTGAGCATTTCTGTGCTTGGTGATTAGGGAAATAGGTGTATAGACACATTAATGCTAGCAAACCCTATGGTTCTTGCATTCTTCTGAATAAAAATGTGAAAGGGGCAGAAATTGGTTTAGGGCAGTCAAAGTAATTAAGGCATTGATGCTCTGACAGTTTAGTAGTATTGTCTCTAAGCTTTTACCACTTTTAGGTGTTAAGCGACAGTTACACTCCAGCTTAGTAAACAGTTCATGTTTGCTTTGGACTCATTAAATGTGGTATCTGTAGTTTATGTCTGGGATGGGCTCCTCTGAAGCTGGTAGCAGCAGTCTGGCGAGCACATGGACAAATGTCCTTGACCCCCACTTACAGTCTCTTTTGGGAGCCCTTTTGGTCACAGGGTGTCTTCTTCTATGGTCGTCTGAAGGTGTTTTTGTGGTTAGCGATGGAGAAGGTAGGCCTCTGGGATTGGCTGGGTTGGATGGAAAGATGTTGGGGGGGNGGGGGGGGGGGGGGGTGAAGAATTAGAGTTTTGGGAGATGGTAGTTATGGGTGGTGTTTGTCATCAGGTTATTTGGTCATATGGTAATAATAATGTAGTCTGACACTTATGTGACCATGCAGAATGGGTATGTAAAATTTGGTGGCTCGAGCCTTCGACTCATGGATACCGTGATTGGTTGGGAGTGTCAACTATCTGTGTAATAACTGAGGCAAACAGCCAATATAGAATGTGTACCTGCATGCAAAATAGCTTAGAGACTGGATCACTTTGTGAGCGTACAAGTAAAAATAACTATTTTTGCATGAAATTCCTAAAATATTTTGGAAATGAAAATAAGCAATGATTCCAGGCTCTAACACCAGAAATCTGAAAATAAAAGGAGTTTGTTCATTATAGTGACATTTGGCAAATCTGTATTACAGAAAAGAAAATGATTTACCATTTAATAAAGTTTATAGTAAAATAAAACTGTTCAAGGACTTCTGGATATTCTCAGACCCCACGCTGAGAACCTCTGCAATACACCACTGTGCAGCTTATTCATTTTTCTGGCATCTGATATGGCATGCAGCCCACTGAGATTTCAAAACTTGATCAGAGATAAAACATAACTCTAGCTTTTGTACATGATCTGTATTTGCTTAGAAGTAATCAGATGACGAGAAGAACTAAACATTGATCAGAGGGGAAAATAGAAAAAAAAGAAGATTAAATAAAAATGTAAACTGTTTTCATTGTCCCAGCTCATTGAATGTAAATTGAGCTTAAGGTTCATTTGGGAGACAAAAGAAGACACTTAGTTGAATGGGTTTATCAGCATCCCGGCTGTCTGTTTCTCTTGTAATTTGTTGCTGTGTCACATATGGCCCAAAGTAATAAGCTCATGGCAGGTAGTTAAGACTGATTGATAAAAGACCTTTTAGAGGGCAGGACACCTTCTGTGGGTGTTTTATTGCCCATTGTGAGCATTGGCAAAGAGGGAGGAAAATGAGTTAAGAGTGGTGAGACATTTGCAAAATGCTTCAGTGGAGTTTGAACCCGTGCAGCAGAACATCCTGTGAGTGGTCACCAGAACAACAACAGGCCTTTGCAGTAGCACTGAAAATAAGACTCATTTATATTTGGAGTATTGTGCGTCTGTTTCCATATTTGGTACTGATCAGTTTAATGTTACTGTTGGCAACTAATGTCGGATTAGTTTAAAGCAGCTGATTTTACACTTACTGAGATTTGCCAGATTTCTCTTGTGTTAGTATTATTATTTCACTGCTAGTGCATCATGCAATATTTTAATTACACATCTCATTCTCAATGCAGCTGAATAGCAAATGCTCAAGTACTGTCTGCAATAAGCCCCATTTACAAAGCCTTAGTGCTTGACTCATCTCCATAAACAGACTCCTATTGTCAATATAATTTGGAATCACAAATAAAAGCCGATGCTCCACCAGTTTGGACACAGCAAAAAGAGAAAGAGAATGTTACTGCTAAATCAACGGACAGGGCTTTACTGCTTCAACATATGGGAATTTGGGAGCTAAATCTTGCTTGGTTGCTGATTGAATTTTACAGCCAGAGCCTTCAGTAGAGTGCTGAATGGTAATTACTAGAATGTAGGAACAACTAGAGTGGAAAGAAGTGCTAAAAAAGAGAATGAGAATGAATAGCAGGAGGCCAGTTCTTGGGTGTAACCCATCTGCTTTGAAATGTGCCATGATTAAAAGAGGACAAGGGAAGCTATAAAGGACAAAATTACAACAGAGGACACACTGTGGTTTTGGTTTTCAATGAGGTTTAGAGGCTTTTCAGAGGAGAAAGATACTTTTTGTCAACTTTTCACAGTAGCTGATGGATTCCTAAATTCCCCAGCAATTTTTTTATTTTTAGTATTTTATTGCCGAATAACAATTCTAGAATACAATTGGGTCTCTAAATGAGGTATGGTGATGCCTTTGTGGACAGCCAAAGCAAACAGTATCAGATTTTACTAAAACTTCACATTGGTCTGCATGGCTTATTACCAGTGTCTTTAAAGGACCATAACAGTAATTTTGATTAAGTGATTAACAGTGATTAAGCCCACAATAAATATGACCCACATACATGCTATATTACTGACAACTATTTTTCAAACCATAATCAATCAATCAATCAATCAGTTTTTTAAAGTGCAAAATCACCATGCATCATGGTCCCGATACACTTTACAGTAAAAGAAACAAAAAAAAANTTAAAGTGCAAAATCACCATGCATCATGGTCCCGATACACTTTACAGTAAAAGAAACAAAAAAAAACACAAAAAAACAATAAAACACTAAGGCCCCAATATTAGAATAATTATAGTAAAAGTAGGGACATTAAAAAGATCAAAGCAAAGTTACAGTAAAAACAAGGACATTAAAAGAGCAAAGTTAAAAGGATGCTTGAAAAAGTGATAATCTAAGGTAGTCTGTAAAATAATGAATAGAGGTGGGTTTTCAACCTTGATTTAAAATTTTCAACTGAGCTTGCTTCTTTAACATGTAGTGGTAGTGTATTCCAGAGATAAGGGGTACGGTAAGCAAATACTCTGAAGCCAAGCGATTTTTTGTTAATTGAAGGAATAACCAGGAGAGCAGCATCGAGAGAACGGAGAGGACGAGCTGGTGTGTATGGTGTAAGTAGCTCAGATAAGTAAGGTGGTGCAAGTCCATGCAAGGCCTTATAAGTTAAAAGAAGAACCTTAAAATCAGCTCTAGCTTGTACTGGTAGCCAATGAAGAGAGGCCAGAACGGGTGTTATATGATCATATTTTCTAGTTTTTGTCAGGAGTCTAGCTGCAGCATTCTGGACAAGCTGCAGACTTCTAATAGCATAGTTTGGAAGACCAGAGAGAAGTACATTACAATAATCAAGTCTGGAAGATACAAATGCATGGATCAAAGTTTCAGCATCACGTAATGATAGAATAGGCCGGATCTTAGCAATATTACTGAGATGAAAAAATGCTGTCTTGGTGATGGACTTGATATGAGGCTGGAATGTTAAACGGGAATCAAAAATCACTCCAAGGTTTTTGATGGTCGAGCTTTCAGGAATAATACAGTCGTCAATGTTAACACTCAAATTCTCAAACAAATGCCCATGCTTTGCTGGTCTAACAACTAACAGTTCAGTTTTATCAGCATTTAACAGCAGAAAGTTTATATTCATCCATTTTTTTAATTTCTAAAAGACATGCCTCTAAACCATAAAACCATATTTTAGTTTTCCTGTTATTTTTCCAAATCTTCTAATCTTTCAAAATCAAATGTTCAGGTAATACAGCATATACTCACTTTAAAATTCAATGTTTCACCTGCTGATGTAGACCACATTAAACACAAAAAAGTAATTGTAGAATAAAGATGCAGATAATACATATAATACATTTGTTCTATATTAAAATGACCCACAAACTAAACCAGTAAAACAACAGTATTTATTTTGTTTCTTCTGTAGCCCACTGGCAGGTTAATGAAATCTAAATATCGAGACTGAGTGGATTTTTGGAAAGATTATTTACACTGTCTATCTGTGGAGGCTGCTGGATCTTAAATGTTACTCTATCATCAAGCCTCGACACTATATAAAGTTCATAGTTTAATCAAATTAATATCGACAAATTGCAATGACAAATTAAATACTTGATTGTTTTTTCTTTATAGCACACATCTTTACTAGAGAATCAATTAAGGGTCATGTTACGATCTGAGATTCTGTAAGATCTGTAATCTTACAGAATAATTTACTATCACCTTTTGCTTTATTCATTATAAGATAAAAAAGGGAATCTATCTATCTATCTATCTATCTATCTATCTATCTATCTATACTGTAAATATATATATATATATAAAATCTCAGTTGTTGAATAACTCAATTTCTCAAACCTTTATGAATCAACACATCAGTGACTTGTCTGGATGCTGGTGTGTCCACTAATGCTTGATCTCTACTTTTCTTCACCACCCACAGGTTTTCATTAAACCTGAGTAAAAATGACATTTGACAAACCTTTTCAGAAACTCCATTGTGAATCATTCCCTCACAATGTAAATGGGTTCCAGCATTTTTATATCAGGATACAATTAGAAGACATTATCCCATTTCAGATCTATAATTTTTACTGTGAAACGCAACTTGCTTACACATATACAAATATAGTACACACACAAACAATAAATAAATAAATAAATAAAATAAAATAAAGTTTTGCCTTCCTTTGTGCAGCCAGTTATAATCAAATAAACCTGTCTCAGACTGTTGTAACTTTTAGTTATTCTTCTCAGGTAATTTAAAAAATATTGGGTCTTTTATTAATTGTTTTGAGTCATACCATCTGTAATTGCTTACACACTTGTCTTCCCATTTCTGATTAAAGTCCTTTACAAATTTTTTGATGAAGATTCTCACTCATTCAGGTGTGTAGATATACTGTGTGAAAACGGAGTCAAGTCAACTGGATTCAAGTTTTTTAATCCTGAAATGTTTCACCATTCATCCAAATGGCTTTGTCAGTCAGAAATGAATGCATATAAGGTGATTAAGTGATTATATTAAGTTATATTATATTAAGTGATTAAATCACTTAATCATAAAAATAAAAAAAAAGCTCTTTCACAGTTTGTGTGATGATCAATATATTATAATTAAATTAAATTTATAACATAAATTTAAGGAGATATGCACATATGCAGAGTGTACAAATATGAATACAGCAGGTGTAGCTATCCTACTTTTTTACTACGCATTTTGTGAACTTACTGGTAGATTGTGGTTCACACATAAGGAATTATTAGAAACCATTTTGTCATTTTAGTTGTCAGAGGTTACATGGTGGGCTTTGTTGCTAGTCTTATATTATTGTATTGATTTAGCTCTACTGTATCTCTTTCAAAAGCAATTCTCTGCTCTGCAAAGGCATTGTGGATGGAGGATGAAGGATGGAGGAGATAAAGAATTACAGAGTCTGCAACTTAAAAGCAGGATTCTTAACCAACAGAGGGGTGCGTACTATTCTATAGGCCGTCTGTTATATTCTAGACATCTGTATATATAATACAATATAATGTACACAGGTCTGAAACAAACAAACTAATATTTCAATAGAAGTTTTGGTAACATAAGTGTGTCAGTTAAAGTTTCTGCAAAATATTTTCTGTTCTATCAAATAAATGGAACAAACTGAAGACAGCAGCAAAGAAGAATCTGATGTCAAATACATTCACTGTAGATGAGGCTTTTCAGCCTAAAATCAGCACAAAGTGGAGTTCAGAGAACAAATATGAGTTTCAACAATGGGGGTTTTAACGCAACAGCTGATGCCACAGCTGTCAAAGTCTTAGAGCATCATGTTGTGAACCTCAAGGTTTTTAATATGGCCTTATCCCGTGAAAGAACCGATTGCTGTACGGCAAATCATATAATGTGCATCCACTGTCACAGGAAATATGAGTGGTCCCCAATCTGCAATTTTCTCATGATCCTTATCTTTAGTAGCTCATTATCTTCAGTGGAGCCAGCAGTGGCTGCTCATCTGCAGCATTTAACCAGGCGAGCAGAAACAGCCAATTAGCAAGTGCTTATCTCGTCATAGATATGGAGGTGCAGTAAGCATTTAATGACAGATAGATTTGGATTTGGATTTAAATTAGGTTACAGTGTATATATGTGTGTGTGTATATATATAATCTATATATATATATATATAGATTATATATATCTATATATATATATATAGATATATGTGAATCATCATCATCATGTATGTTATGTTATATACAGGGGTGCATAGGTCAGTATTAAAATGATCACCAGGAGATCTATGTTATTTTTGGTTTTCTTTGGGGTGGGGGGGGGCAGAATGTGGGCAAGATCTGATCCTGTTTTTCTTTCTGCTTTCTGTCCTCTATCTTGTCTTCTCACTTTTTCCATCTTCCTTGTTTTTTGAAGAAATTAAGCATTTCCTTTTATTGTTTTGCTTGGAAAATGAATCATTTTTACATTAAGCTTCACTTATTTTTATTATTGCTGGCTGATAGATTTCAACTTTTTAACTTGTGTTAATGATTTTCAGTAAGAGCTTCAACAGGTAGCAATCACAGCACATTTTCCTCAGGAAATGCATTTCTAGTTATTTGCTTGGTCTAAATTGCTGCTACCAGCCACTCAGGTATTTTTTTATTTTCAGAATATGACCATACATTTTCCTGTGAACACAGACAAATGTGATGTCATTTCTCAGTTGCTGATAGAGGATTTGTATGGAACCATGTTAAGCACCAAACGGTTAAAAAAAAACAAACAAAAAAAAAACAAAACAAAACACAGTTGCCATGCAGTTATTGTCTGTTTTTGTGTTCTATTTGTCATTTAAGGATTCAGAGGATTTGACAAAGTCTTGGCAATTGAATTTCTGTCAACATGCTGTAGTATTCATGAGAATAATAGGATGCCAGGAGTGCTGTAAGTAACTGTTTACAGCCAAAACAATGGAAGATAACTTACAGACTGTCTAAATTGATCTTAAACAGAAAAAGGAACAAGCTCAACTGCAGAGCCACTTTTAACGGGCACATTTCATTCCACTAACCTATACCTGCCAACAGTAACAATGGTAACAATAACAATGCTAATAATTAATTAGCTTTTCAGACACCAGTAACCCATTTCAATGTGTTACTGTGTTAGTGGTCCGTGACTGAAAACACTTTTTAAGCCTTTGTTACAATTGTGAGAACGTGAAAATGTAGGGAAAAAACGCTTAAATACATTAACTCAGACCAAATCAGACCACAATAAAGTCTTAAACAGTGCAAGTGAATTTCCCAGGAGAGTAAACTTGATATACAAGCTGTAAAATGTTCATGTGCAGGTGAGAAATACTTGTTTTAACAACCGTTACAGTCCAATTTGTGTTGCTTCAGGTACTGGTCCTGCTGCTGCTTTCATTGGAAGATTGGTTTCAAGTTATTTCCCTGTTTCCTGATAAGGTCACTAATGTCATTTTACAGCATTAGATTCTTTAATTCTTTATTTTAGGTTTTGCTTATTGGTAATCGGGCTGGTTTATTGACATCCAAAGCCAGGAAGTGTTAAATTAGCACTTAGCTTACCAAGTTGCTATGACATTGATGGAATCACATCTTAGGTTAATGCTGAAGCCAATATATTTGTCTTTTGCTCCTTCCAGATAAGTTTCTTCTTCTCCATATAGTTCATCTGCTGACCTAAGTGCCACTATTAAATATCTTTACTTAAATTGTTATTAACTAATAGTAATTGGTACTTACTACTTAGATAGTAAATAACTGATAATTTAATAACTAAATTCTGCAGGCTCTTGTTTCCATAAAGGTTTGCTTGTGAAAACTGGACAAAGGCCTCCTTGACTCAGCTCTAATCACTGCACGTTATCCCAGCATTAAAGGGCTGTGCTCGCTGGAAATTGAATTTCCCATCCATTTTAAAGTCACACTTAGTCTTGCTTATCTGAATTCCTCATATGGCTAGATAGGGGTAACTGTGGAGCTTTTGACCATAACAGTCCCTTGATTAAAGTGAAGTGGGATTTCAAGCCTTTTGCAAGCATGAGCAAGAGCATCTTCAGTAGTAATCCGTCAACCAAAAAAAACTCATTTTAGGCTCAGTTTTCACAAGATGAGATGATCATTCATTCACTTTGAAAATACTAATTATCTTTCACTTCATTGCATGTTTTGCACTGAACAAGTGAGTTTCGTTTATTTGTGTCTTTGAGGGATTTTCTGTCCAAACAGCCTACAGGGCCAAACAAACCAAGCCAAGCATCCATTTACTGAATTGACCTTGATGAGAGGATTGCCTAAATTAAATGCTTTGTCCTTCATAGAACCCCNAAAAAAAAAAAAAAAAAAAAAATCTGTGACTGCAAGCAAGCAACATGGTCTATATGGAAGCAAACCTGTGAATCTGAATCTTTGAATATGATTATGTGGTAACAATAGTCTGTTTATTTCATTGTTTCTTTCTTGTAAAATATATGAGCAGATACTACAAGCAAATGCCTGCTATATTTTATCCTTAATCCCGAAATTCCCACCTGGGGGATCAATGAAATCTTATCTTATCTGATTGTGTCTTGTCTTGTCTTATCTTATCTTATCTTATCTTATCTTATCTTATCTTATCTTATCTTATCATTTAGCATATATTAGTTAGTAACTTTCCATTGCGAAATACAGGGAGGGACTACAGACTGACCTTGATATATGTCCATCTGTCCATCATGTATATCACTGATCACATTTTGACAGCCTTGTGGAATGATACATCAGTGTAATTTCTCATTTTTAAAACTACCTTAATTGCTTTAAGGCAATTGTTCTCAATTCTCAATTTTCTATCTCTCCCTGCTATACTTACACCTGATCAGCTAAATCAGGTGTGTTAAACCAATCAAGATCTGGGAGGCACCAACTCTAGACCAAGTGAACACACTTGATTTAGTTAATCAGGGTAGAGCTGGGTAGAGCAGGGAGAGATGGATCATATGTAGTGCTGTGCTTCATAAGGACCAGGATTGAGAACCACTGTCCCAAGGGATGTGTGAAAGTATTTGTTGAATTGTGTCTGTACCCAGGTAGATCCCACCTCTGTACTATTAGTACAGAGGGTGATTCTATTTGACTACCTTCTCATCTGCTTACCTGGAACACAAATCAAGTTGGAGAGTTTAGAACGACTAAATGTGAATTTGGCACGTCTGTTAACAATAGCAGACGTTGCCATCTAGTGTGTTGGGTGCTTGGGTAGGAGATGTCATGTCCATATCTGTTTGAACACTGATTGGCATCAGTTTGTTAAGTCTTATTACTGGAACATCTGGAGACCTGCCATTGGTGGTACAGCACATCCACACTGCCAACAGTTGATCATAAGCAGACCTCTGAGCCAGAAAAATGCATACAGATTATAGAATGTCTGTTTAGGGAATGGATGCCCATCAGACACACATTTAATTACACGACATGCATACATTTGTATGTACAGGGTGCATGTCAATGGGTGTGAGAACCTTTGTCAAAATAACCATGCATTAATCTTTTATCGAAATAACCTTTTCTTCAGAAAAAAGTCTTTTTTTTTTTTTTTTTTTTTTAACTGTGATAAAGTAACAGCATGGTAGTAGGGAGACATACAGTGGTAATGGGATCGTAAGAATAATGAGTGTCTTCCGACTTAAGCTTGCTTTGAGCTCAGTCGTGTTAAACAAGTAAGAACTGTGTAAACACTACATCAGCACATAATGCAGAGTGTTTGCGTTCATGTGTTGTGACTGTTGCTGCAGGCTGTCCTCGTCTAAAAAGTCATGGCAAATCAAATATAAGTCAAATGAGACTAATAATACACACACACACAGAAAGAATTTATGTTTGTCAGAGAGAAACTTTGCTTTAACAAATTCTTAAGGAGAGAAGCACTAAAAAAAAAAAAGCAGAAGAAAACCAACTCTTTAACTGAGAAGATAGCAACAGAAATGGTCCCATTTGCACACAAATCCACTGGGAATATTCTCAACCTCTTTGCCTCGTACGTACTACCCTGAGCAGGAGGGTATAGTGTCTATGTCCTCTGAGGATTAGGCAGATGTTGAGTAGCTTCAGGAAGTCCCTAGACTGTGATTACTTCTGTTAGAGAGTGGAATGAGCAGCTTCCACTGACCAGCGGGTGCAGAAAAAATCACCACTGCTGTGACTGGACTGTTGGCTTTTGATGACAGCCAACCCCCAGTCCCTTCATTAGACACACCACATACACATACACACACACACACACACACACTGCCCACATACCTTATAGCCCTTGGCTCTTTAGACAGCAGAGTGGTGGGTCCAGAATCTTATTACCTAAAAATGCAGCTGAGCAGCTGGTAGCCATTGAAAATTCAAGAAATTTCAATATCTGTTCTTGACACAAAAGTCAACAATAATGTCAGCCATAGTTGAATGTGTAATAAGGTAAAGGAAATGAAATAATGAATGAATGAAATAATGAATGAAATACTGCTACGTTACTGTTAAGCTTTCAAGAAGTATTGAACAAATAATAAATATCGTAATGGTCTCTTGTGATGCGATATCGATACTCTGGAATCAGAATCATACCTGCAGTTGTGTTACTGAGGTAGAGGTCTTACCTTCTATTTGAAATCTGAATTTTTTTGATTTCTAACAGTTCAGCCTTTTATAGTTTCTGGTTGGTAGCTAAGAGCATGAATTTACACTACACTACCTTACACTACCTTACACTTGCTAAGAGGTGTAACCGAAGTTTTAAAAGCATTTCTTTGCATCTGGTCTTTTTCCTCTCCTATTTTTTTTTTTTTTTTTTTTTTTAAATGAGAGTGGACAAGCAGTTGGTAAATTGTTGTGATATGTCACGAAAACAATTGGACTGCTCTTAGTCAAATGTGTGTTGTCAAATCATTAATTAGTAAATGTGTTAATCACTAACACACTTATTGTGTTAGTCAAATCATTAATCAAACTCCACATTTGATTTCTTTTACCCTGATCTCACTTCACTGGGATTTTCTTTACAGAAGTGTGGGAATCAGGACCCTTACATCCTCCTTGTCCACAGACACAATAAGTCATAGGAATAGCCATAAAATAACATCCCCTCCTGTTGTAACACTGCGAACTGTTTATATCCTAATTGGATTGGTAGGGATGAGCGAGTACACCATTATCTGTATCTGTTCAACCAGCTAAATTGTCTGTATCCGTATCTGTACTCGGAATGGGTGGGGCTTAAACTGGAAGTGGGCGGGACTTAACAAGAAGTTGGTATTTTAAGTCCGACATGGATATGGGTTGATCAGAAGTTGCTATATTTATTGTTTATTACAAAACTATTTACAGAACAGCCTCAGAATTGAGCTTCAGATCAATGTTTTTAATCATAAGAGTAAGAGAACTATTTAACTATTTACAGAACACGTTTTTATAAACTTGAATGAATAAACTTCACTCACACATGCAGTATTAAGAAGTATGAAGTAAAATTCATGAACTAGAGTTTTCATACTCAACATAACTTTCTTTTTTATTTATTAAAAATTAAATTAAATAGTGTGATGTTTGTGTGTGTAATCACAGGGCTTTTTAACTACCTAAGGTTTTTATTTATTTTTTTTTTGGGGGGGGGGGGGGGGGGGGGGGGGGGGGNGGGTGGGAGTGAGAGAGAGAGAGAGAGAGAGAGAGAGTTCTAGTAATAACTCAGATTCATAAACGTAGCACATGATTTACCGCATCACCATATGCAAATATCATGGCGCAACCTGCTTTCTCTTTCCCTGATTCATAAATGCCTGTTAGCGAGATCTTTTAGCGTTTGCTTTGAAAGAGACGTTACTGAGATATTTCCTTATTTGCGTGTCGCGGTACCTATTCATAAAACAAACCGATACGCAAAAATGAAGATCTGCTTCAGTCCGGTGGTAAATTTCAGCAGTATGAAATCTGGGCGATGTTTCAAACTGTATTTGCCTCACATGTGTTAGTGATCAATAACTTTGATAAACTCATACACACACACACACACACTGATCAGTAAGTTTTTAAACAGTGAGTTTTGATCCAGTGTTACACACATTCTTATGCTCACCTGCTGCACTGTGCACGTCTGAGTTCCTTACATACACACACACCCACACACACACACACACACACACACACCTGCACAGCGCGATAGCTAATGCTCTGCCTCCTCTGCCTATCATGGAATGATGTGGACACAGCTATCCAATGAGGATTTCACGAGTACAGGTATTGACACACTTTACTCGGATGACATTCGTGCTAGTAAAAAGTACATTATCCATACTGGATACTCGTTTCATCCGAGTACTCAGCTTATCCCTACTAATTGGCATTCTTTGTGTATTGCATCAATCCTACTAAGGTAGATAATAAACTAAATTTCCACTGCTTCTGCCCTGCTCATAAACCCATAATCCACTATTTAGTCTCTTAGCAAAACTGCTAAGTCACCCAGGCATCATCATGCCACCCAGTCCCCTCATACCAGCCCAATGGGAAGAAAACCACACCAACACCATAGGTCAGAAACCAGACCAGACTGACAGCAGCATTGTTGAGCTTATTGCAAAGCCTCAGCAGAGAAGTTCATAACTCATCTCAGACGGAATGAGAAACAGATTATCCACCTGCAATAAAAGACATGTTGGTTATTGAAAACTCCCAGCTGCACCAGCACCCGACCCATGCCAGACAATGTATACATCGCCTTGAGGCAGATGTCATCAACTAGTTGTCATTCCAAAAGCACCAGCATCTTCTCCACTCTGTCCATTTAGTTTTGCCTGACCCGCGCCGTTGGACCTCTCTGCTACTCCGACTAAGTTCAAGCAGACCACAGCATTCCAAGCAGGCTGTTTCTCCATACCAACTCTATGGCCATGCGCATGCAAGTATATCTCCTCCTTACCACCGCTAACCTGGTGGCCATAAAAGTTACATCCAAATTGCAGAATCCAGATCTCTCCTAAGATTCAAGTAAATGCCAAATTATTTACTGTTTGCTTTTGAGTTAATGGTCATTTGGGTCTAAAACAGCTTTTTAGGGTCACTTAATTCCATTTTTTTCAACATTCATGCAGCTTTGGTCACTTCAATCTCCATAGCTTATCATAACCTGTTTGTGTGTGTGTGTGTGTAGATATGTGTGCGCATTTATGCTGTAATATTGTTCTTTTATGTTAGACGTTGTGTTTTATGTTTTAGATGAGCAGTTGTAGTGTGAGATGTGAGATGAGAAAAAAATTAGCAACATATCAAACCTATTGTATAAGTTGAATTAAGGTTTACAATTAGAAGCTTGCAGCTTCCTGGTAGGCCTGTTTAGCTGATTTCAAATAGTAATTCCACAATTCTAGGGGCTATATATAGTATAAATTAAGCAATTCTGGTCAGATTTTCAACAGATACTGATCCCCACTGCTGGTTTGACAGTCAAGGTGAAAAATGTGGTTGTTTTTAATGACTCTAACCAACTATGAGTTCATTATGAAGTGCTTTGAGGTGGCTTCTCAGCATTAGTTAATTGGCACAAATCAGCATTTTTAACAACCACTCATCACTATTATGCTGTGTCCTGAACTAAAAGTATACATTATTTGAAGGAAATGTTATTAAAAAAAAAAAAAAAAAANAAAAAAAAAAAAAAAAAGACAAGCAAATATGAAGGACAGAGAAGCCAAGGACAAAACTTGCCTGCAAGCGAAGACGTATCCCATATCCTCAGTATGCACATTTAATAGTCCAAGCCTGAATGAGAACAGCTTAAGCATGCAGATCTTCACCTGCATGAAAGCCACGTAACTTTACAGTCTGAATTAAACCCACAATGAGCAAAGCCTGTTTTGAAGTACAATGAACTTTGGCGGAAATATTGAACACAAAAGATTTAAGGCAACACACCCTGTCTGGTCTACAGGGAGGTGTTCTACCATCTAATTTATGTGACACTTTCAAATATAATTAATGTGGTTAATGGAAAGACTACTGAATCATTTGGACAGAGTGAAAATGTTGACATGACTATTTTCAAAATCTGAACAAAATAACATTAACTCATCAAACTCAGCCTTTGCTGGAACTCTAATGACAGCACCATCAGAATAAAAATTGTATTGCACCATCCCTAATGCTATGAAGTGCTTTCAACCCCATCACCAAACAACTTTAAGGAAAGTTAGACTTGGAATGACAATGCAATTACTGGCCAGCATCTGGCTAAGGCCTACACACTAAAATTCATTATTGGATTGATTACCATGAATGAAGGATTGTTGAATGTGTCAGTCCTGACAGTGAGTGATAAATCAGTGGCTGCTCAGCATCAGACTTCACCACCTTCAGGAAACGCCTTCAGTAAAAAAAAAAAAAAAAAAAAAAAAAAGACTCATGCAAAATCCCAGATTGCAGACGCAGCGGCGCTTTTAGCTGCATGTTTAATTAGTGGCCATACAAGCCATTCTTGAGAAATCTGAATACATGATGATACATTGGACAGACTTATACTCTAACAGGGTATCAGTACCTTCTATATTTAGTATGCATGCTGTTTTAATTGCTTTTTTAAATTAGTTTTACACACTCATCTATTTGACCTTTAAGGCATTACAGAAGTTAACATGGCACCAAGAACACTTCTAGGATGAATATAATAAATATAAATAAAAAGGAGTTGATGGAAAAGGATTTCTTCTATCACTAATATATGCAAATTATCCCATGCTGTGTTTTTGCCCAAGTTAGCTGCATGTAAATAAATCTCACCAGTATGCAAATGTTTCTGCCCTGATAGCTTTAAAGGTCTAAAATTGTGCTGGAAAAATTACAATGTTTTTCCATCTTTTAGCATTCAGGTACTCTAATTCTTCCTTATAGAACAACATGAATGAATACATGTTGAACTCGACCTCTTCCTTAAGTCAGCGTAAGTCATGTAGACATTTTGAAAAAAGTTCTTTGTCAGGGATAAAGCAGAAAACTAGTCTGCTTTGTGCAATAAATGAATTAGCACAAGCAACCAGCAAAATCTTCAAAAAATATATATATGCATTGAAAGTAGCTGATGAATTTTTGACCTTCAGTCACTATGACCAGTAGGGAAAAAAACAAAATACCATTATTCTTTCCTGATATACATATTTTTATGGAGAGAACTGGTTTAACAGAGAGCTGGATGCAGGGAAGGGATTCAGCTGATAGCAATATACTCGGTGAGATGTAGGTGTTTTGAAGATGGGAATGTAAACCCAATGGCTCAGAGACCAGATGGTGGCTCCATGGTTTAATGGCTATATCTCTGCCCCAGTGCAAACTATACCACACAGAGACATCTTCTGTTCATTTTAATGAGGGATAGAATGGGCTTGGAGGATCCACTTATTGACAGCAAAGCCACTGAAACTCAGTGGTGTTCTCATCATTAACAGATGCATACAAAACAAACAAGTGGAGCCTTTAAAACAGCATTTAGACAGACCAAACTGGGTAATGGGTTGTATTGTTATGACTGATTGTGAGCATTGCAATGGGTTATGATTGAATCTATGCTGTATAAAGGCAATTAATGAAGTTTTCATGCTCTGGTATTGCCTCATTAACATTGCTTGGCTGAAGTAGCAGTTTGGTCTTGTTATTCTGTAGCCTCCCCACAATGGCTACGACCATGTTTTAATCCAGAAACTCTGAAACTACTGGCTTTTGTTGTCAAAAGCAAACAAAAGCTAGAAACTAGTGCCATGGTGTCTTGCCAATGGTTGTACCTCAGATTCAGGAGGAGCAATGTGGACTCCGTTCTAGTAATGGATCAGTGCACTCACATTCAGTCCCAGTAGGTGTTGGGGACCCCCGACAGTATTTGTAATTTTCATGTGCTGAATCTCAGGTAAAGCCAAAGAGTGGGGAGAGTCCCGTTTGCTGACCTCAGGTTTGTGTATTTACTTTTTGTCAATGTTCTTCTGGCTTCATTGGACTGTAACCTCCAGCAGGCACTGGGGCGGTGTGCAGCCAAGTGTGAAGAGGTCCGGATGGTCAGTCCCTCCATGTCTGAGGAAATAGAAGAGGGTAGAAAATAGTGGATTACCCCATTCAGGTTGGGAGAGAGCTGCTGTCCTATGTAAAGGAGTGTTCAAGTATCTTGTGGTCTTGTTCATGAGTGAGTATAAGATGGAGTGTGACACCAAAGGTTGGAATGATGATTAAAAAATATTGAAGGCACCAAAATCGACTTTGATTTTAAGAAGTGTCTTCCTGTCATCTGGTGGTCACGTAATTAGGATATTAGCTTACATTTGTTAGGGTACAAAGAGGTGAAAAGGACATGCTGTTCTTTGTAGGGTTTGGTTCCTTTGTGGGAAGTGGCAGGTGGTGAACAACAGCTGGTTTCCCATCATTCTGTTCTGCTCTGGTCAGAAGTGTCCTGATCCAAAACATCCCAGCTGCCCTGTTGATGTGCCTGCCTGTCTGCTGTACCCTGAACCTCCATCCCCTACCTTCATCCCCACACACTCTCTCTTACGCTCTTTCTCTCTCTCTTCCGTTGTCTCCATCATTTTCTCTCACTCTTCTACTCTCTCTTCTCATTATCAGCCCTTTTCTGCTTCTTTACAGTTTCTCTCTATCCTCCTCTCTTTGTCCATTGTCAGTTTACCCATAGTGTAATAGGAAAAAACAAAAGGACATTTAAAATGAGCTTAATAACTGCAGTTAGGGTCTTTAGGGTCTTGAGGTCAATAGATTCAAAGCTCAGCTTTCAATCCGGGTTTCCAGACACTGCACCATCTAAAGGCAAACAAAACAGCAATAGAATTAAAGAACCTAATAGGTCACAGAAGTGCCAACGCCTCCATTCTGTCTAGCTATTCAGATTTCATTAAAAGCACTTGTTGATAAATTTAGTTGATATTCCACAAATCACAGAGCAGCCCAGTGAGGCAAGGACAGAACATGTAAAAGCCTGAGTGGATTGATCAGTGAACGATTAGCTGTGTGTCTGAGGCTGTGGGTAATGTTTGTAGATGAGGGATTGCTGGGTCCATGGTGGTGCTGACGTTTTCAGCGCTTCAGGTTTCAGCTTATGAAGACAACCCTGAAGGCATTCTTCAGAGTTATTTAGAAGTGCATTTAAATACCATCTTATTGCTGGCACAGACTGGATCACTGCTAAAATATCTGAGCTGCATATATTCTCACCTCTCTGAACAGTTTCCTTCTTTGCAGGTGCTTGTGAAAATAGAAAATATTCCCTCTCTTCAACTCAGTACTAGAACCTCTTATTAGAGTGCTGTAATATCCAGAGTCAATGTCAAGTATAGCTATAGCACATTTTTGATTTTGTTTAGTATGAGCTACATATTGAGTTCCTTTCTTTTTTCTTCTTCTGTTTTTGAAGAATGTACTCAGCTGTTTGTAATTCCCATTTATTTATTTATTCTACCCTTCATCGGAAGCGTTTCTCAGAAATCTTTAAAGAGAAAGCCTACTTTGATTGAGCAAATCATCAATTATTAACACACACACACACACACACACACACACACACACACACACACACACACACACACACACACACANCACACACAAAATAAGACACTTGAAAGCAAGCAGAAAAAAGAAAAAAAAAGCCTCCTTTACCTGCTGGTGAGTAGCAGTGTTCAGGAGCATCAGTTATTATGATCATTACTTTTGCCCAGCTTCTGTATTACTTTCATCAGTAAATCATGGCCAGGCAGTCTGGTTAGTGTGTCCTTCACACAGGCCAGCATAAAGAAATGAATTAAATGATGATCATGATGAGATGAATGTTGATACTCATTTTCATGCACCATTTAGCTAAGAGATGATACAGTCCACTAGCTTGCAAAGATTTTAGACACAACAAATGCTCAATTAACATGGCTCCCGGGTGGCAGCAATTTCCTTGCAAACTTAAAAATGATTAAGAAATGTTTTTAGTACAATAAAGTGTACATTTCATCTGTAAATTTTTAAAACTTTCACATATAGGTCACCATTTATTTTTCTTAATACTGCAAAACTCTGAAAACACAGCCAGTATTTCCTATGATGACTCATTAAAGGAGCATATCGGTGATTTTGCATGTTTGAGCCAAATAAATACAACCTGCGCACACATTACATTACTGCCAACCATCGTCCAAAAACTGCTACATTTTAGATTTGTTTTTCCTTCCAGGTAGCCATTGGTTTCAGTTTATTCCAGTACGATATAAAACTCAACTTACAGAGACTTGAAACATGCTTGAGATAAGTAATTCATCACGGGGAACCAGATATTCTTATGCTTTGTTGAAGTTATTTAATTTAACTGGTTCAACATTGAGGTGCATGGGAAAAAAAAGTATATCTCCACTTGGGAATATTGTCCCAAGAGAAGTCAACTTTTACCAAGAAACCATAAACGAATCTGCCTTCTCCATTCAGATGTACTGTATGTTAGCAGGTGATCATTGAATTTTAAGGTGGACATATCACCTGAATAGTTGATTTTGAAAGATAAGGAGATTTGGAGAAACACAAAAACTAAAATGCAATTTTATGAAATAGTTCGCAGTAACGTAACATGTATGCAGCTAGTATGTATTGGGCTCAAACATGCAAAATTACCGGAATGGGTCCTTTAAATCTTCTTCTTAAAACCGTCTGAATCAGTAGCCAGAGTGTGGTCAGCTGGATTTCCTTGTCTTCAATTGCAGCACTCATTGATTATAGAAGGTTGCTTCACTAATGAGCGAAGGTCAGCCTCTCTTCATTCATCAGTCTTCCTCTCCATCCTTTCTTTCCTCTCAGTTTTCTCTGCGCGCTTCTCCCCTCCCATTGTCTGGAATGCAGCAGTATGTGGCAACAAAGAAGGACATGTCAATGTTATCAGCATGCAACAGCCGACAGCTTTGAGGGAGACCGTGACTTTCAGCTACTGTCCCATTGGCTAATTACCCACACCCTCATTGGACGGGCCCCTTCTCTCCACTTAGCAAAACAAACCACCAAGCTATGGGCGGCCATGTTTACATTTTGGAGCCAGTTGACGATTTTGAATTTATTGACACTTTTAATGTTGGACACGACTAATGCTGAGGAGCTCATTAGCAGTGTTTCGCAGCAGAAGCCCCCATTAGAGTCACGTTGCCAAAAAGTCTTGTCATAGTTCTTACTTCCAAATAAAAGTGACATTATCCGTGTTACTTGAAATGATATGGTGTTCAGATTAGATTAACTTGAACAACGTTCTTGATAAGGGGTGGTTGCAGCTGTCAGAAGTGTTCCGATATAGAAAAGAAAAAAACAGCGAATAAAAAAAGAAGTACCAAAAACAGTAAGTTATGTAAAGATACACATTAAATCTCATAATACAACATAAAGATGAAATATATAAATGAAAGTATAGAAAATAGTTATTGCAGCAGTAAGACAAAAGTGCACTATAACAGGCCATAAAATACCTGCAGGGGATTGATAGAGTTGTTACCAATACCAATAACTCATATTTCATCAGGTGCTGTGATTTGACTTTCTGACCCCGTTAAAAAGCATCCTGCCCACTGGATTGTGGAACTCAAACATTTTAGTTTTAATTGTTTGTGTCATTTAAAATCACAATTATTCAAAACAGTGACAGTAGACCGGGGAAGTATTGTCAGTTTTGTGATTCTTAATAGTCAGCAATTAAAGGTGATTACAGTCATATAAAACTGGAAGCCCTTCAAATATGTAGCTGAGTTCTTCTTCAAATGAAATTGAAATAGTTCTAATTATCACTACCACGCTGTCTAACATAAAGCTGAAACTTTAATGACATTTATTTTGATAAAACAGCCTTGACATTGTATTATCACTCTTCTGTGTCAGTTAGCAGCCACTTATCACACATGCAGTATGTGTCAAGACGAGTATCTGCTGTTATAGTTTGCAATTACTTTCCTCAACATCATGTCTATTCCTAGCTTGAAACTCCATGAATGAGCAATTGATACACATCACTGTCAATATAAACCCACAGTACATCTTTAGTTTTCTTTGTTTCAGACAGTTGCTTTGTGAAAAGGCAGTAAGTGCTTGGATCATTTTATTTTATCAATATGCTGTGCAAGAACAATTATTTGTTATGGAATTTATGTAGCTGCAAAATTTTATTCCACAGTTTGTGTTTTAAGCAGTAAAGCCAGTATGGCATTTGATATTTTATTAGTGTTCAACAAATGCTTTTTCTGTTAAAAGGAACCTGACACAAACCATTAACTATAAATTTGTTACAAGCTGTGTTTCCATCCAACTAAAGGTGTTTTTTTTTTTTTTTAAACAACTTAATGAAAGTGTACTCAAGAAAAAGCGACTTAAGTTGTGTTTCCTTTCACTTTCTAGCTGAGTCGCTTAATTTAAAAATTAAGCGACTCAGCTGGAGGACGCTGTATGTGACACTGCACTATTGCACTGTATAAACTCACCACTTGTGCTGAATGTCGGATGGTCGGGGAAACATTTGGCGTAAGCAAAACAACAGGTCATTGTTGTGTGTGTGTGTGTGTGTGTGTGTGTGTGCNTTTGGCGTAAGCAAAACAACAGGTCATTGTTGTGTGTGTGTGTGTGTGTGTGTGTGTGTGCAGTGTGTGAAGCTGTTGTACGGAAACTAATGAAAAGGTACATGCACACAAGGTATAAGGTACTTACAAAGGTACACAGGCTGTGACCATTTCCTTAATTTTACATTTAAATGTTATAAAATCTAAATATAAACTCAGTCTCAATTTAAACATCAATTTAAACAACTAACCTGTTCCCATCCACTTAAATCGTTTCTTTTTGAGTTGACTCATCCGTTAAACCACTCTGCTTAGCATCTTAACTTTTTAAAAAACTTACAGACTTGAAATGACTTTGCAGCATTTCCATCCACTTTTTTTTTTTAAAGTCGTTTAATGCTAAGTCATTTTAAAAAGTTGGATGGAAATGCAGTGATAGAGAATGGTGCAGGGTAACATTAAACAGAGACATGACAGTAAAGACAAAAACAAACAAAACAAATGCCCTGTATTTAAAGTACAGACTAATCTGATGTGTGTGTGTGTGTGTGTGTGTGTGTGTGTGTGTGTGNGTGTGTGTGTGTGTGTGTGTGTGTGTGTGTGTGTGTGTGTGTGTGTGAGTGTGTGTGTGTGTGTGTATTCTGCATCTTGCAAACATCTAATCAATACAATATGGAGGAGATTTGAGGGTTTGGGTCTGTCAGCATGAGATTCTCAAAACATTCTCACCCTTAGACTGTCATGGCTGAAAGAAATGTGCAGGTTCAGTTGGTGGAGAAATTAAATGGAAGAGACAAGCGTATAATTTATTTTTTTTTATTAAAACATAACACACATAAGACACGTGCACGTAAAACCCATACTCATGTAGATAATACTGTATATATACTGTAGTTTAGGAAAGTAAATACTTGTCACTGACAGTCATTCCTGATTTTCTCTCTTATATTATACAATTTTTAATGAAAAATAACTTACATTCAACCTTTGAACAGTCGTATTTAATTTCCCGTTGACTTCCACAGAAACATTAAATGATTTAATAATCTGATGATGATAGACCCAAAAACCCCAAGCATCCCCCTCATTTTACATCAGTCAGTACGTTTACACACTATACTCTAATTTTTTTGTCTATGCTGCGATTAAGGCAAAAATGAAAGTAAGTCGAATACATGGATGAAATTAATAGGATTCTGCTGAATGTACATGCTGCTTTTTTGTCATTGCAGTATGCAGAATGTCCACCAGGTGAGGAAATGCATGCGGAGATAGCTTACTCTGATTACGGTGTTTACACGCCTTAATAAATTGAATTACAAATGCATAATAATAATGTTTGAAAAAAAAAAAGATTTATTGCCTTAATCAGAATAAATTGTTATGTGCATATTAATGTACTGAATACGTAATTGCAAGATTTCTACAGCATGTATAAAATATACCTACTTAATCCAGTAGCTAAAAAGGACTGACATTCACATAATCGTTTGCAGTGGTTTTTATAAGCAGCATCCACTGCTATTACACATCCTCTTGGTAATGATGGGTTTTTTTTTTTTTTTTTGTTTTTTTTCCCCCTGTGTTCACCTCCTTGGGCTCTCAGCTCCAATAGCATCACTTTGATTGCTTTATGAAATATAGTAAGAAAAGGAACCTGCCAAGGGAGTTTTCTAGCCATTCTGTTAATGAAGCATGAGTGTTCTCCTTCAGCCAGCAAAAACAAACAAACTGGGGGAAAAAAACATGCAAGCAATCGCCTCGGGGGCTGTCAGCTGGACAGACTCGGGTAAATGCAAAGAAAATACTTAATAAGAACTAATGGGCTCTTTTACACACACTCTTTCTGTGTAATTTGCACCTACATTATTATGTCACACTTGGCAGCAGCAGTAAAGATAGATATAGTTTTGTTTTTTTTTCCACATGTAAGTAGACGGGCTGGCAGAATAGAGTTTTTCCTGTTGTGTTTTGGACATTGTTAGGTTCAGCGGGGATATGACAGAATCAGAATTGTGCTGGAAAGGCACCAAATCACATTTAGCTCTGTCTTTCTCTCAAAGGGTGTTGGCAGAGATACTTACTGTTTTCTGCATGCTGCTGTCCAACACAAATAGAACTTCTATTTTGTGCCACTTCAGTGGACGTCTAGAAAGTCCTCTTACTGGAACACAGCAGTAAATTGGGCTTATAGTTGCTGGTCATACTTATTTTTTTAAAGTGATATTTTAATATTAATTAAAGATGATCATTTGTTTGAAAAGCAGTTTTAGGGGTTGAAGCTTGGTTTAAAATTGGGCTCAGAGATAGGTTTAGAGTTACATAATCTTTAGGAAAACTCTGATGCATCCAAAATGTAATTCTCATTTCATTCAGGGAAGAATGTTGTTGCTCTGTGAGGTCATACCATGACATAGGAAGCCTGAAGCCTACTTTCTAGGCAGTAGCAGCCCAAATACCCTGCATGTCTGCCACAATGGCTAACAGCACCATCATGAGTCCATGTAGGGCTAGACAGGACTATAAACTGGCCAACTGACACCATAATTCACAAGGTCCTTATTTTTACATTTATGATGACTGTGCAAAGTTTCAAGTGTCTGATTTATTTTTTTAGTAGTTAGTGGAACAAACCAAGGCTGCAAGGTCAGGAACATTTGACAGGTTGCCAGGAAGAGGACTGCAGTGAATTGTCAGTCTTGATATGTGTCTGAAGGAAGTTGCTAACACATTAGCCAGAGCCACTTTATAGGCTCAAGGTTCATCTGTGTGTGTGTTTGTGTGTGCGTGTGTGTGTCACAAATCGCAGTTTTAAACACAAAATAGGTCAGATTTGCTGGTGAGATGATACAGTCAAAAACAGCACCCAAATCAACAGTATGTATTCATTTCTGTTATGCCAGTTTTTACATTGAGAAATTTGGTCAGTTGATCACTCCACTTTGCTAAAGAACTGCCAGATAGCCAACAGTCTCATTTTTACCTCAGACATTTCAGTAGCATCTAGAGCCCAGTAGCCATTAGACGGCCTTGACATAATGAATAGAATATTGAAAAGGTGAAAGAGTTCATAATACCTGAACTTAAAATAATGTATATGTAATGTATCTTTTCACAAATTCATCATTTCAAAATATCCTTTAAGTGAGTAGTAGCCAAGTAGTCGTTTATGCATTGCATTTGAGCATATCTGACGCTATAGACTTTAATTACTGAACTAATGAATTTGCAAGACTCAAGGACCTGAGCTCTTTCAGGAGCTCCTTACCATTAAGAGTGAATTTTAATTTTGCATTCCTTGAATCAAAAATTTATGTTATTGCTATTCATCTAAAAGCCACATGTTTTCAGAAGAGGCTGTTGTGAGTCTAGTTAAGACTGGTTTTTGTCGTGTTCACAGCATTGATTTTCCCAGGTTAAAGCAGGTGCAATTATTCTGATGTTCCATTACTGTCATCACTTCTTTGCTCTTTCATTCATTCCATTATTTGATAAGAAATTGGAGAGTCACATCACTTCTGTCAATACAGCCCATTTAAACAGCTGCATCCTATTGACTTTTAATGAGTGACGCTGGGGGAGAAATGTGCTCTTTACCTCAGTGAATTTGATGCAGCAAAGAGACGTAGGAGATCATTTAAAGGTAGAATTTTTAGAAAATGACTTGGGGCCTACATTTTGGGTGTTAAATGATTTATGCTTTTGATGGGTGCATTTTAACTCGTTTAATTAGTTTTAAAACATTTCAGGGTTATACATTTTTCTAATATGTGCAATCCTTCAATTCGAGGTAAAGCAGGAAAGTTGCCTATCATGGAGTTATGAGGCTTTTATCTTTTAGTTTAGATTATCTGATACAAGCAGTTCCTGTTCTTGGCTCTGCTGTTATTTTTGATACTACATACAAGAAAGAAACCTAAATGGCTTATTGAATGTGTTTTTTCATTAAACAACCATACCAGTGATTTTGTGGTTTTAGTATTTGAGTCCTATAAATACCACAAGCAAAACCTGTTATGTTTCTGCCAACCATTTTCCAAAAGATAAAACTGTATTTTAGTTTCTGTTATTTTGCCAAATCTCCCAAATCATTCAAAATCAAATGTTCACCTACTGTACCTTAAAATTCAATGTTTCACCTTCTAACACTTATACCCAAATGTAGAATGGACCGTGGCCCTTTTAAATTTCTTTGTTAATGCTGTCTTCTCCTGGGACTATATTGCTTGGCGGAGACATTTTCTTTGATGTAGCTCCATTTTGGATCTGTTAAATCAAGGAACTTCAACAAAAAATAATAAAGTATTGCAGTTCACCTACCTCTCTCAAGCATGTTTAAAATCTCTACAAGTTGATTTTTATCATGTACTGAAATGAACTGAAACCAATGGCTGCCTGGAAGGCAGGAAAAACAATTTGCAAATGTGCTACTCCAGTAGTATGCCAATATATACAACTTGTGTATGCTGATTGTATGTATTGGCTCAAATAGCAAAATCATCAGTATGGTCCCTTAACTCAAGAGAAAAGGTATTTCTAACATGACTTTCTGTGTTTCCAATTTTTTCACGTATTACTGCACGGCCTAAAGTACTGAAATTACAAGAAATACCCCACCCCACCCATCCCCACTCTCTTAAGATTTACATCTAGTGCACAAGCACTTAAACTTAGAAAAATAAATGTTTGGGTTACTTTTTTCAGGATTGTTATTGTCCTGTGGATATCTAATAGTTTTTGTTTTAATCTTCATGGTGCTCTAAGAGCTCATACAGTATAACACCATTTCAACTTCCAAATATATATGTGTGTGTATATATATATATATATATATATATATTTTCTTTTTTGTAATTCTGCTCAGTAAGGGGGCTGCTGAGAGAATAAGTGGGCTTTTGTGTGTTATTGGTTATGATCATAACACAATGTTGTGGGATGCTGCAAAGTTTGTGTTTTGCTCTGAGACTGCTCCGAAAACAGTAGCTGCCTCCTCTTCCCTTTATGCCGTACAGCCAGTCTAAAAGATTAAACAGTGCTTAACCTGCTGGCATTTGTTCTTTTCTGCTGAACTTCATGCTCAGCCTTTAGAATGCTTAATATTCTGTGGTTAAAAGATAGATTTGGACTGTAGGTACTTCATACATTTTCTAGGGAAAACTGGAGACATAGTTCTGCTAGCTTTATAAGTCAGTGTCAAGCAACTTGTCTTTCTTTTTTTTTTTTACGGTATCTTAAGGTGCTGAAATCAGGACTGCATGACTTAAATGAATCTTGAAACACAAGTGTTATTTCAGATAATAGGTAATAACAGATAACAGATAATTTAACTTATTTCCAGCATTTCTGTAACTCACAACAGAATATAAAATGTAACTGATTCGGAAGATCATTCTGTAAACATGATGCTGTCTGAATCTGGTTTAATGTTGTGTGAAAGCAGCCTTCTCAATTCTAATGACTCATGCTAACTCAAGGAGACATCATTTAAATGCTCACGTCTGCTTAGATATTTGGTTGGCAGATGGTGAAAATGACACGAGGCAGGATATAGAAATACTAATATCTGATTGGCTGCTCTCCAGAGACAGAGGATGGGGAATATGCGAGTTCTTTTCAGGTTGCTGTCAGTAGCCCCTCCCATGAAATCACATGACCTATGTATAGAAGTAACAAAACGAACATCTCCAGCTAATCATAGCACAAGTATTCAGAGATGAACACCAATACATGTTCACATAATGCGGAAAAAACGACCATCCGTCGGACTCTCTTGCTGCTGCACCTTTGATTTTTAGTCTATGAGATGTGAGCCAGACTCTCAGGTACAGAAAGGAATATTGTTCTTTCAACAACTGATCATCCCAACACAATCTGTTATAATTGCCTGTTTCACAAAGTGCAGCTTCACAGAAAGCTGCATAGAATCTGGAGAAGTACAGAGCAGATGGGCATTAATGCACATTCAGCCAGCGATTCCTGTATTAGAACAAGGTCAGCAGAAAATGCGAATTAAAATATGAAAAAAAGTAAAAGTGAACGCCAGCATTAACAAGGCAAGCCGAAGCAGTGGCAATAATAAAACCTACTGAAATTGTAAAATATGTGGAGTATAAATTAAAATTCCAAAAATAGTGTCTGTATTTGAAATGTATAATAAATGATAGCAGTATGAGGGATTATATATTCATCCCTATCACCAGGCTTACAGGTGGCTGCAGGGCGAACATGCCAGGCAGCCCTATGGCAAAAATCAGCTATGGGCTCCTATGGATCCCTGATCACCACCAGCACATTTACCAGTAATCATGATTTTCCACTCTGTATGCTGTGCATCTTCTTGATCATAACTTATTCAGTCTTTTATAGGTCGAGACTCAATTGATGGTTGCTTACTTTAGTTTGGAACCTACAGTAGAACACAACCAGTGCCTGTAGTGGGATATTACTTGGTATGTCAATTAGTTTCTGATAATCTGATTAGATACAGATTGGTTAGGAATATGCATATGCAATATGCATTATGAGTTTGTGCTACATTTTCTCCTTTGCATAAGTCTAAAGACTGGATGCAGCCCTTGTCCTGATAATGTCTCAGATATTGTGTTTCAGAACAATATCTAAAATTACAAGTTAATCATGTTACCTCAAACCAATTTTTGGAGAAGGTGTAGGGCCCAGAGGTAGCTGCCTGCTTTGCCTTTTTAATTATCCTGCCTTGGCTGGCTTATTGTACAGAATATGTATTGTCCACTTGAAGGACATAGACTGTGCATGCAGGTTTGAATATATGCATCACAAACTGCATGTGAAAAGCAATGTTCTGTTATATGAGTGTTTTAGTTTCCCTGGTTTCATCAGAAAATGAGTTTGGACTGCAACATAATGTATGTAAAGTGTACTGTGCCACAAATCAAGAGATTATTATTATTATTTTTCATAAATGTGACATCTACTTAAAATAAATTTCACCCATGTCCCCATATTGTATCATAATGTGAAATGATAAAAAAAAATAGTAGTAAAAGAAAAAAAAAAACGTAAAAAATAAAAATAAAAACTCCCATTTTTATCCAAACTTTTAGAGAAGGTTGTGTCAAACCAGCTTTTAGCCTTCCTATAACATAAGAATGTGTTTGAAATGTTTCAATCTGGTTTGAGAGTAATGCACAGTGTGGAGACAGCTCTTATTAAAGTAACAAATGGCCTTCTTTTAGCAGTCGACAGAGGTGAATGTGCAGTTTTAATTCTTTTAGATCTTGGCGCTGCCTTTGACAGTTGATCATACCACTTTAATAGAGTGTTTAAACTCCTGGGCTGGCATTAGAGAGGCTCCATGTAACTGGTTTTATTCTTACCTTTTAGATCAAACCTTTTCAGTCAATATAGGCAATCATTCATCCTCTTCAGCCCATTTTAATTATGATGTACCCCAGTGTTCAATTTTAGGCCCACTATTATTTTCCATTTATATGCTGCCACATGGTCAGATTATCCAGATTATCCAGATGCATAATGTGCCCTTTCATTTTTATGTGAATGACACACAGTTGTACCTCTCCCTGTGGAGGTACAACTGGTGATTTTAACAGCCTAGCTCATATTTTAGAGTGTCTCAAAGACATCAACTGTTGGATGGCTCAGAACTTCCTTCAGTTTAATAGCTCAAAGTCCGACATAATTCTCTTTGGTTCTCCCAGCTCCTGTAATTCTATTATCAACAGCCTTGTCCCTTTATCTGTTAATGTTAAACCATTTTAGGTGTAATCTTAGATTCTAATATGACTTTTGAACTGTGTGTTAAAAAACTGGTCCAGTCCTGCTTTTTCCAGCTCAGATCCATTGCTAAAATTAAACCAATGATCTCCTACAATAATCTTGAAAATGTCATTCACAGTCTTATTTTATCCAAACTGGACTATTGCAACTCCCTTCTTTCTGGCATTAATCAAAAATTAATCTCACGCCTCCATCAAGTTCAGAATGCAGCACCTCGGCTTCTTACTGGTTCCAGTAGACTGCATCACATCACCCCTGTCCTGGCATCTCTCCATTGGCTCCCTATTTATTTTAAAATTAATTTAAAAATTCTTCTTATCACGTTTAAGGTTTGTTTAGGTCTGGCTTCAAGTTATATCTGTGACATGTTAACATCTTATGAGCCAGCACGCAGCCTCAGATCCCCAGGCTCTAACCTCCTTACAACTATCAAATCTAACCTGAAAACCAAAGGTGACTGGCCCTTGGCGGTTATAGAGCCCCAAAGCTCTGGAATGATCTACCAGAGGATCTGAAACTTGCCAAATCAGAGTCCACTTTTAAATCACAGCTTAAGACCCATTTTTCTAGACGCTTATGTGATGTCATTTTTTTAAATTTGTTGTATTGTTTTTAATGCCTCTGTCTGTTTTATTGATTCTTTTATTAGTTGTCAAAACACTTTGTAAACTGTTTTTAAAGTTGTTATTATTATTATTATTATTATTATTATTATTATTATTATTATTATAAATGTTAGGCTTATTGAGGCTCTTTTTTTTTGTTGAAACCATTATTTATGACTTGTAAACGGTGCCTGTTAATTTTCAGGTAGGATACATTTTAGTAGCATTTTAGATAAAAACCTAAGCAACATAATCTGCTTACTGTAAAAACAGCTAAAGCACTCTGCATTCCGCCTTGCGGTATTGAAGCCGAGGCCGGAGGTGGTCTGTCGCTCTCAGCCCACCACAGAGGAGGTGGGAGTTGTTGCTGAAGATGGAGTTCAGTTTGGTGCTCATCCTTCCCTTTTCTGCTGCCTCCAGGCTGTCCAGAGCAAATAGCAGTTTGTTTATCCTGCCTGCTTCCCCCGCCATGCTGCTGCCTCCCCAGCACACCACTGTACACAGCACTGACTGCAAAGAGAGGACGGAGAATGTCAATCAAAATAAACATACACAGGATACTGTACATACTATTCTTTACCTAATTAATCAGTCCGCTGGCCCATAAGCATCCAAGCTTTTCTATCCGCCAAGTGACAAATTTACTAAAACTTGTCTTGACAGTGATACAACATAAAACAGCTAATTTGATTAAAAAAAAAAAAAAAAAAAANAAAAAAAAAAAAAAAAAAATATATATATCTATGCATATGCTACGTTACTGTTTACAATGATTATAAAGGAAAATGTAAGATGTTCAGTGGACCGTGGAGTGAAGATATTGCACCAGAAATTCTTTTCACCATTCACATCACTGTGAACATAAAAGCAGCTGCATGAAGCCCCGTGCCCTTTTAAACAAACTTTCACTTCGACTCTTGCGCGGTGACTCGGCACTTCTTTAATTTATGTGTATCATCTAAATTTGATAGATGTCTGAAGTTCAGATGTGCTCTGTCACAGCTCAGCGTTAAATGATGAATTATTGACCATCTGTATGAAGAGCCTTTGAAGTATAAAATTGGTGCATAATGAGGATTTTGTTCAGAGGCAATTTCAGCTCCACCTCAACCCTACATGATTACATGTTGAATATTGCTTATGGAAACACTTTATTTAGATTACACATGAATTGAACTACACAAATCAAGTGTAGCTTAGGCTTGTTCGTGTTCAGTTCACTGTGACAAACTGACGTATTTGCTGTGCAGTGTGTATTGCGTGTGTGCGCTATACTGACAGGAGAGAAATTTGAGATCGGAAAAATGAAATGATGCAGGTGAAAAGAGCAGCAGTGGTTATATTAGGAGTAGTGTTTTTAAACGTAGGTCACATGTTTAATTATGAGACCATCTGATGTGTGAAACCTATTTTGTATGTGCTTCATAATTTTGTTCATTAGTTGGAACATTCATTTGTCCCCAGCCGACTGCTGTCTTACTCAACGGGCCACTAAGATAATAAGCTTGTAATTAAATTTGGCTTCAGTGGTTTTGGTGTCCAAGCAAAAAAAAAAAACGGAAATAGTAGCAGAACTAATGGCAGATTTTTACTGAGAGGAAAGAGCTCTGGATTAATATTAGAGCCAGTGACAGCCAGACCTCAGCGAAGTCCCTCCATGTGAACCCGACTCCCTTTGTAAGCTCTGACAGACATGAAAGAGCCGCCTGATGATGTGACCTATGACTTTACCTTTTGTTCATCTTGAAATATGGACTTGGATGCAGCACACTCCTGCATTTTAGATTTTGGGTCTTTGGTGAATACAACCATGAAAAGCTCTCTCCATCTCATCTGTGCCTTGTTTGATTTTTTCTTGTTTTGATCTGTGTTTAGAACATTCGATTTCTATGAAGCATTTTAGAAATACATTTAATTTCACTCCAACCACACCAGCCAACATATGTTCATACAGCACACATCTCAGCAGATACTGAAATAATTTACTTACACCATAATAACTGGCTAGTAACAACTTGTCAGCATGTGGTAATTTTGTCTCTAGACATTAAATAAACCCTGTTTATTTAATAAATTACTGGATAATGTGATACCATTGCATAATTAGACTTTCCATTCCATAATAAAAGTCATAGCAACACATGTTCTATTTCAAACTTCATATTATAATAATAATGTTTAATATTTAAAAACTCTTGCCATTAGATAGTCTGTTTTTCTTAGGATTGATCACAATTACATCCAATATGATTAATTAGTCTATTAATGTAATAATGTGATGTTTTCAGATATTATACCGGTTTCTCCATTTATCACCAAATTGCTTGTGAACAAAATATTGAAACCGCCTATGTGGAGGTGAGCCGAGCCGACCTATCAGAGGTCAGGCTAGTATTACAGCATCTGTCTGATAATGGGTCAAACCCCGTTAGGCCTAATTACCAATTAGTAGGTGCGTTGGGAGGTAACTGTCAGCTCATTGTTGTGAAGACTGTTACAGCAGCCTGATAATACAGCATCTTAGCCTGGGGAGCATCTACCAGCAATGCTCCGATCAGGAATGGCTGATATTCATTCCCTGTGACTTGATCGTAGATCTTTAAAAAAAACAGTCATAAAATAGTCAAGGCAAATTAATAAGTGTCACTCAAACTTTTTTTTTTTTTTTTTTTTTCTGCCTCATCCATTGCAGCTGCTCAATTTTCCCCTCACAGGCATCTCAGGCAGTTCATCTTCCTGGATAGCCCCTTGCGGACTTCAGATGGCACTGTTGACTGAAAATGTAATAATGGCTGTTTGTATTATCATTTAATCTTTCAAATTAATCTGAGATTATTCAGAGAGACGTGCAGAGAGGGGAGCTGTGTATAACTTTGACAGTAAAAGGGAGCGATTGCTGATTTTTGAAGGTGTAAAGGATGATTTAATGAACCATTGCCCCCAGCAAAATAGCCTATTACTTTTGACATGAATGATAGGGGAATGCTAATATTTTGGAGGAGTGAGTCCATAATTCGTAGCCATTAAAATGTCTAGGAAGTGAAAGCACACTGTTGATTAGTATCGGTTCAGACAAATCTATATGATTTTTCTGTCTGAGAGGTTGATTTGGTTTCACTTGTTCTCCATTGAGTTGTTTGGTTTTGTGCTTTCCAGTTTGCATATTGAGATGTCTTATATTCTGCTGCTCCTTTGTATGTAACTGGGATGGACAAAACATTTGAAACACTGTTCATTATAACGCAGTGCAGTACTACACCATCAATAACTACACCCCAAAAATGACTACAAAGACCATACCAGTGATCATGCATGTTTGAGCCCAATATATGCAATCCACATACACATTATTTACTGACAACCATTTCCCAAAATATACTACTTAAATGGTAAATTTCAGATATTTTTGTCCTATCTTACAGTCTGTTGGCTTCAGTTCATTCAAATACGCTATTAAAATCAACTTTTAGAGACTTGAAACACCTTGAGATACATAATCCATCAGCAAAACATGTCTATTAGGTTTTTTGCCAAAGCAACTTTATCACATCCAACATATATTTTTCCGCCAGGAAGTATAGTCCCAGGAGAAGACGGCTTTTACAGAGAAATTAAAATTCTACAATCGTGCATAAGTGTTAGAAAGCGAAACATTGAATTTTAAGGTGGGTGTATCACCTGAACATTTGAAAGATTAGGGAATTTGAAAAAAATAACAGAAAACTGAAATACAGTTTTATATTTTCAAAACTGGTTGTCAGTAATGTAATATGTATGCGGGTTATATATATATATAGATATATATATCTATATATATATACTGTATACTGTATATATACATATATACATATATGTATTTGGCTCAAACATGCACAATCGCCTGTATGGGTCCTTTAAATAAAGCTGAACACCACTAACATTCTGTCAACAAAAAAAAAAAAAAAANAAAAAAAAAAAAAAATAAGATCAGCTTCAGTAAGGTAAGATTTATCACAGGAGTATCGTACAGCTAGCATTAGATTATAGAGATTGTGTATTATAAACTATGATAAACCCATACAGCAAATTCACGTATTCAGGAGGGGCTGTATGTTTTGTAAAGAATTGTACCTTATTACCTTATAATAGACTCTTTCCTTTGTTTTCTGTCCTGCATTTTGAAAAGTAATGCCCGGTAGGTTGGAGAAATAATATGTGTGCTTTTAATTATATGCTAACACACTCAGCTGGAGCAGGCCATTGAAATGGAGAGCCGCTCTCCTTCCTGTGCATGCCAACTAGCTTATTGTGAGTCAGGCTCGTGAGTGAATCCATTGGCAGTTGTTCCCTCAAAGAATTGCTTGAATTCAAAGCATCTCAAAGCATGTCTCCTGGCTGTATTTACAGCTTGGATAGTGATCAAATGGGATCCTTCAGGGTGGATGCAAAAGAGCAGAACACAGCACGTGAAAACACACAAGGGGATGAGTCATTTTTTGGGAGTCATGCTTCCTACACATTTCCATTATTAGAATTTTTCACAATTCTAGCTTTTAACGTTTGTTACGGAATGTAAAGCTTTTGTGTTTTAAATTAAATTTAATGAAATACCAGCATTGACTGTAGCTGGATGATATATAAGACTTCGATAGAGTATTCTTGCAGCATATTGTAATGTGATGTGAAATTTGCTGTAGTCTAGTTAAACATAACTCAAATGATGACATTATTTCTGTCTCAACACCTCCTCTGCTTGTAAAAAGTACTTGTAGAACTCCAGTCTTCCTGTGGGTACCTGTGACACATTGCTCTCTGCTCCTGTTCAAGGTCTGAAAACCATTAAAAATTGTCATTTTCCATTTTTTTCCCTAGACTTTACAGTCCTGCATATAGTACAGGAATTGTACATTCAGTGCTTGGCTCTGAAGCTTTTCAATAATAATTCCAGGCCTTCCTCCAGTCTATCGCAGATGCTGAGAGGATGTTTACCCACTCTGAGATTTCTTCTGTGAGCACCTTGAATGACAAGAGAGTCATTACTGCATGTGGTGACGGGTGCCAGCAAGTCACCTTACAGAGGCAATAGAGCAGCATGGCACAGCTTCCTGTATGTGCTGTACTGTTTCTGAAAACTCTAGTAGCATTGGGAGTGTTTCTGCTGAGGAAGAAGGGATGGGTGGATGGTTAGATAGGCAGATGGAGAGATGAGTGTCCAACACATCCGAATTACTCACAAATAGCAGCAGCCCTATTGTATATTACAGGAGGAGAGAGCCAGATAGAGAGACGTGGACAAACAAATGGATGCAGGAAGAGATGGAGTCCTGAGAGTGATGGAGGTGCTTCAGTCAGTGTGTGGATGGTTGTTTTTTGTTGTTGTTGTGTTTATAGGGTGGCTCCCTCCTCTTATCTCGGCACATTTGCAGGTTCTCTGTCAGCAGCAGACATCACTATCTGTTAATCTACCACAGTGGAGACCAGAGAGGCAGAGCGGCGGAGTCGAGGGAAAAGTATTCAGGACAGAACAGAAGAAACCGCTTCCTTGCCACAAACAAATCTCCGCTGTGAATAGTTCTGAGCAGCAAATGCTGTTGGTGGCGCATCAGTTTGTAGTATTGATTTGTTGTCAGTAGGTGGAAAAATATATGAATATACCCAAGGATGTTGGTTTTTGTAGCTTCTGCTAATGGAACACAACGTCTGTTTCATGAAAAGCTAAAAGAACAGACTACTCGAGAGGAATTCACTTGCTTTCCAAAGAGCGATGAAATTAACTTTCATTCAGTGAATGTATGTTTCTCAAAATGTGTTGCAGTGAAAGTACAAATATATTTGTAGAACCAATTTCAGATATGAAATCATCATAAAATGAAATAATCCATGATAAATACCGAGTTAAAAAAAATTTAATATGGATATTATTGCTTTCTAAGGAGTGTTGAGGAGAGATGGAAATAGCATCACTCCATTTATAACCCAAGGATCATTTTTCTCACTCAAAACAAAAGGTAGTGAAACAGGCTCCAAACCCCACCCGTCCCCACCCATCACCTATCCTCACCTTCCGNACAAAAGGTAGTGAAACAGGCTCCAAACCCCACCCGTCCCCACCCATCACCTATCCTCACCTTCCGCTGGATCTCACCACAGCAAATTGTGCAGGAAAGCACCTCAGCAGCTGGGCTTTATAGCTTTTATTAATCTTTCTTTTTCTCAATTCTTCAACTCTGACAGCTTTGAACTGAATCGTCTGCTCGGGCTCGTGTAGCTCTGCCGAGTCCACACACACTCACACAGGCTGGTGAAGGCTGTGACACTCCCACTCCCCCTCAGCTGTAGTGCTGCCGCCTTCATCCAATTTACCATGAAAGGAATCCAGACAGTCCCATAATATGACCCACAGCTGCCTCGATTGAACGTGGTCGACAACTCTGGGCCTGGGTGTTACACACATAACCAGCCAGATATCTACAGAGGACCACTGGCTGCCTGCTCCCCTTTGATAAGACTTATTGCCTGAAGAAAGAGCAGACAGGTCCATTTGGTGAGATTTCGTAGTGAAGAATGCCCCCTGGTGGCGTTAATGTGGCAGTGCAGTTCCCGGCCAACTCAGCAGTAAACAAATTGCCCCGACTGTTGTCTGGAGGCGTCTTTGTTGTTGGACACTGATTACAGCAGCGTTTCCTCTGTAATTTCATGCAGCAGTGGCGCTTGGGGTAATTTTTTGTTGTTTTGGTTCCACATCCATCCCCACGTCAGTCTTCGTTATCTTCCCAATGCAGGCGACAACAGCGGAAGTATCTTTTTTTTTCCCCTCCTCCCGATACTTTTTCATAATGAAACCATGTTTTGTCAACATTTGGGCTAAACTTCCAGTTTTTAGAGGAAATTTATGGTTATTTTAGTGTCACGTTTTCTCTTGCAGCAGTTTTTGTTGTTGTTTTTCTCACTGTGGTACCACACCAGATGAATAATGAGAAATCAACGCTTAACAGCCCATTATAATCAATTCCCAAGACTGTGGCTGTGCTGAGGCAACTAAAACATCAGGAGCAGTCTCCTGTTAAATGAAATCAGTTCTCCTTATGAATGAAATTAATTTAAAGACAGCAGTGGGGTCAGAAGTGGTGTTCATACAGGATTGGGCCTTTGGGCCGGATGGAAAAAAGGACCATAATTTGACTATGAATTTACAACAAATTATATGTACTTTTCATCATTGCTTATCATTTTGCAAACCATACTTTCTGAATGTGTTTTTCCCTACCTTCCATATAGGCATCAAATTATATCCATTTCTGTACAATATGAGTATGTGCAACTGATTTACAGTCAATACACTGACATGTACAATAAGCTTTGATTATACTCAGATTAAGACAATAAATACATTTTTCCAAATGTTTTGTATGAACCTTAGACTGAAATCAGAATAAATCAGAATAAATCAGAGTAAATTTTCTCCGAATAACACACCTAGATTATGTGATTTTTAAAGGACCATACCACTCATTTTGCATGATTGAGCCTGATATATTTAATTTTCATACCTACTCATAATGTTACTGACAATCATTTCCCAAAGCATACTGCTGGAATGCTGAGTTTTTTTTTTTTTTTCCTACCTTCCAGACCGCCCTTGGTTTCAGTTCATTCTGGTATGCTATTAAAATCAACTTGTTGATACTTGAAACATTCTTGGGATAGGTAATCCATCATCACGAATAAGTGATGATGGATTACCGTGTATTCAGGTTTATTTAGAAGTTTTGTAATTTTAGCGTTTAAGCGCAATAAAAAGTGAGGAGTGAATATATGTTTCCACCAGGGAAAGAAGACCTGCGTTTATCAAAAAATTTAAATGACCGTGACTTCATAATTTTGCGTAACTATTAGCAGGCGAAACATCGATTTTTGGTGTATCGCTTGAATATTTTATTTTGAAAGATTAAGAGATTTTGCAGAATATCAGGAAAGCTGAAATACAGTTTTATCCTTTTGGAAATTATTGTCAGTAACCATATATATATGAAACTTGAATATATTAGGCTCAAACTTGCAAAATGGGTGTTATGTTCCTTTAATTAGACTAAAATCAGCGTAAATTGGAGTAAATTTTCTCCGAATAACAAACCTAGATTGTTTTTTTTTTTAATGAGCTTATTTAAACATTAAACAGTCCGAATAAACCACCTCCATGTGCATTTCTTTACCTCCTACTGCAGTAATAAACACATTAATACATACATGTGAAAAATGATGGTAAGTGGTTGTAGATTTGCTGTTCCAAAAATACTGTTTGCAATATCCTGATGTGTGTATGTGAGAGAAACAGAAATGGAGCTACTGACAGCTGAACTGATATTTTAGCTTTATTTACAAGGCTGGAAGAGTGTGTGTGTGTGTGAGGGCAGCCCTTCATTTCTTGTAGTAGGAGTGTGTGTCTTTTTTAAGGAGAATGTGACAAATTGGGGCAATTGGCTTGATGATAGCAGGAACCAAGGCCATCTTGCCTGCATTATTCATGGGAACATCTAGCCGTGATCCGATGTCTACGATCATAATGAAGCCACAGTCAGAATGTCAACCTGAACGCACTGAAAAGTACGTTATGTCTCCTTGTGTAGCTTGAGTTTTTAATGAACTTATTTAAATGAGCTTGTCATTGAATAGAATACAAACTTTTTGTGTGTGTGTGTTTTAGTTTTTGGCAGTAAGCTAATTTGTGTTATGATAAACCCATGGAGACATTGCTGTGATGTGCTGGGTTCTTTGCAGAACAGTGCCCTCTTGTGGCAAGAAAGTGGAAGTACAAGTAGAGATGTCAAATGTGTTGTTTCTTTTTTTTTTTAATTCCAAGTACCATCTTTTTGGTCAATTTGGAATAAAATGGAAAAAGTTTACCTAATATCTTTATAGTAGAGAGGATTTTGACTGTAAAATTTAGATTTTTTTTTCCCAGCCAAAAGTTAAAGGATTTATAATCCCACAAAAATTATGATAATTTTGGTTGCCTCCTTTATGTTGCCTTGGGTGATTTTTTTTTTTTTTTTTTTTTTTTTTTTTTTTTGTCATTTTAGAATTGCATTCTTTTTTAATCTATTTGGAAGGTTTGTCTTCTGTTATATTCACACAACATTTAGCATTCAGCTTAGAGTTATTAAAAGTTGTTCTTGGAAATGATGATAAAATCTCTTTCAAAATATAAAACACAATGTACTGGAAAATGTTTTATCGTAAAATTAATCTACCTTAAATTAGATATTTACAAAAAAGAGCCACAGTGAATAGTTCAGTTTTCTTATTTATGCCAGTTGTATAGGAAAGAGGTTTTTTTTCTTTTAATGATATAAAAGCTAACATAAGTAATGAATCATAAATGTACTGAATCAGTATAATAAATGAGAGTTGGGATTCTAGTGGTTGCTTTTGTGACACATAAGGTTTATGACAAAAAAAACTAAAGTAAACAGACTTTGTAAAGGAAGTTATCAAAATAAATAAGTGAAATAAGTACATTTAAACCTTTATGCAGTATTTATTGATTCCCAGCTTCATATAAACTGGATGTTGAGGCATAAACATAGTACATTTGAACAAAAATATAACCAATATTTACAATTATTGTATTAAAAATACAAAAACAACTGATACATACTCCACCAATTGTCTTTTTAAAAGACATACAGGTCAAAGTAGTACGAGAAAGAATGAAGAAAGAAAGGTCATCACCAGCTAAATGTACATTTCTCACTGACATCACACATCAAACAGGGTAGCAGTTCTACCTACTACACATAACTGAATCTTTATGCTTGTACATTTTTGTGCAACTTTTTGTTTTTCGCAAAAAGGACTCGGCGCGCTAATATGCACATTATCTTTAGAGTTGAATGAAAGTGAATGAGGCGTCACCACTGTATTACAAACGATTTATCAACAATCTATCTGCAACTGTTACAAAAAAAATGTTACGATAACAAAAACTCAGGAAATTATTAGTGTGTGTAGTCACAGAACACAGTGGAAAACACTGCATGCGTTCATCGTTTTCTCAGTCTGTAGTTTCCGAGACTGATCAATGTGATCAGTGCGACTCAGTGATAGAAGGGGAAAAAAAAAAAAAAACTCGGGTTACTTTTTCACAATTCTAAACGTTCTGATTGGCAGCCTTTAAAAAAAAACAAACAAAAAAAATCATTCCTTTTGTGTGTTTTAACTTCTCCACCGGAGTCAGAGACAAAACAAAAAAAAAAACACAGCTATAAATCTGAACAGTTTCTTCAGTAATTTCCATCGATGGCGAGATATGGTGGCTTCCATGTCTGTAACAAGGGAAGAGTTTGTTTGAAATGAAGAGAAATCTAGTAGCACAGCAGCTGATGAGGAGGTGATCTACTACATTACGCCACCTAGTGGTTGTCTGATTTTGCTGTCTTAAGCCACATTGCAAAAAACAAAAAAAACGTTAAACCAGAAGAATCAGGGACAATATCTCGACTAAGGCATAATCACTTTTGCTTGATACAAGCCTGTTCCTGAATCAAGGCGATTTGTAACAAGCCATGCTGGAAAGTCTGTGATCATGGCATCGTAAGGCGCTTTAGACATTCCCTAAATGACATATTTGAAAATGAGGCCAAATCTCAGTCAGCGGATAGTTGTAATTGGTTTGAGGTAAAACATATTGAATTGAAGACTGTACTGGGTCATACAGTATTTAAAGGTAGACTCGCTTTACTCTGAATGGCGGCTTTAGGAAACAGTCAAATCCTGTAAAATGACAGAAAACTGCGCTCGGTGTGCCGTGTTCACCAGACTGCTCAGTCTGTGATCCCTTCATACCAAATGATATCAAAGAGATGACGGGAAACAGGAAACGGGTTGTGTTTTGATTGATAATGTTAAGCTGGATTAGATGAGATTTGATGCCATACCTGACATTCATAATGAATTCTACACGAGGATTTAATCTTTTCACCCACAGCCGAACTTTGTGATTTGGCCGTGGACAATTTTATTTACATAAAAATGTGACCTACTAGTGTGCGGTTTGATGCACCACTGTAGAGAGCAACATGATAGAATCTTACAATCACCTCTGTGCTTCTTTGATATTACCTACAGTTGATGAGAAAAACATGTTTGATACAACCAGATAATTGCTCAGGTAGGATGGCAAGAAGATATGAACTCATACCCTGGTATTCAGGCCAAATGTCCAGAAATGTCTAGGACTGTGCTGAAAGTGCTATTTTAGAAATTGTGTTTGTGTGTACCAGTACATAATGTGTGTGTGTGAGAGAGAGAGAGAGCACACACTGTGAATGACTGCTGTCTCTACTGGACTTTCCTAGCTTTGATATGAAACAACAGTAAATAATTGTTCACATGTGAAACACGAGATAATACTGGATTTGTAGTTAAAACACTCAACAACGGATGAGTTGTTGTAGTCTGAGCCCCAGAGTGCAAACAGTCACTTAACACCCCCACCCCACCCCAAAAAAAAAAAAAAAAAAANAAAAAAAAAAAAAAAAAAATCTAGTGGGAAGTTGAAAATTAAGAGTCAAGTTATCCATTGTCTCTCTGTCTTTAAACAATAGTCTGTTTTGTTTGTGTTTTTTGTTTTTTTTGTTTGTTTGTTTTTTAGAAAGTAGAAAATGAGAAAGTGCAGATGAAGCTCAACGCGTCATGATGCTGTCTTGGGATTTTGTCTGGGATGGGGGGGCGGAGGTCTTAAAGACCTTGCCCCGTTACTAACAGCAACATCTATGTGATTTTGTGTGTGTGTTGCCCGCCACAGGCCAGGTCAACCCCCCAGCGCAGGTTCAGTTTATGTAGTCTTTTTTTTCCAAAGTGCCAGGCATTGTATCATTGTCTTTGACCTTCTCTCCATCTCCTCTACTTCACAGTATTTTTTTTTTTTTTTTTTTTTTTTTTTNATGCAGGGTCATTCAACCCCCCATGATGCTTTAAGGCAGGGGAGGGAGACGAGCAGAGGAATCCACTGATCGGGAGGGAGAGCCAGGTGAAGGAGGCAGGCACGTAAGTAACTGACGACGAGTCTCTCGGTCTGTCTCTGTAATCCCGCCCCCACCCCAGGTGAGGCGGACCTCAATTTACTGCAAAAGGAACATCCACCCATCTCAGACCGCAGACACCTGTTCATCCTCTGTGGGAAGAAACATGGACAAATGAGGTCAGTACTCATAACCAGTGAGCTCCTCAAAAGTTACACAGTTTACTAAGTAGTAATAAGTACGAAGCAACTAAGATTTTAACACTAGCTGATGATTGTGCACCTTTAGTCAACAGTAATGAGTGAAAGCTGCAGTGTTGTGGAGGTTTAAGCTCAATAACTGGACTAAAACTTCATATTGATAGAAGACAGGAAGTTGCATGTCTTCAACTCAAGTTCTAGTTTATGGCCTAGTCCACACAAGCATCGTTTTACAAAATATCTCTGTCCACATGAGAACACTCAAACGGCTACAAACGCATGCCAGGCCAGCAGGTGGCGATAAAGTCTGAATCAACGACAGGTCAAATAACAGAGAAGAATGTCCTGAGCAGTAATGTAGTGTGCAGCAGTGCCAAGTTAACTTGTAAACTTGCGACTGCTATTGCTATTTGCTACTGCTGTTGCTAACCAAATGTAAAGAAACCGGTACACGGTACATTGTTGTTGTTGTTATTGTTTCTGGCACATGCGCGAGTTTAGTTCTGACGTCGTTTCCCAAAATCTCAGTTTTACACCTCCACACAGATACACAAAAAGCAGTTTTTAGAAATTTGCACTTTAGAAGCTGTTTTAAAAAATCTGTTTTAGTGGCCTAAAATGCCATTTGCGTGTGGATGAGAGGCCAAAATGCAGAGGAAAATATGCGTTTTGTAAAATATCNAAAATGCCATTTGCGTGTGGATGAGAGGCCAAAATGCAGAGGAAAATATGCGTTTTGTAAAATATCTATATTAGTGCGGACAGGGCCTATATTATCACCAGGTGGGGGTGATGGCAGGTGGTTTAGGGAAACACCAGGGAGCAAAATCAGACCAGCATCCTCCCATGTTCAGGTTTCTCGAGTGATTTAAAGGACCGTACCATATTTTATTTTATTATTTATTTTTACGAAGAAGCACAGTCGGGTAACATACCAGAAAAAGCATTTCACTGCTGTTGTACTTGTATGGTTGCACGTGACAAATAAAACTTTGAAACTACCAGCGATTGTGTGCGTTTGAGCCCACTATATACTACTAGCACACTACTGCCAACCATTTTCCAAAAGATAAAGCCGAATTTTAATTTTCCTGTTATTTTTTCCAAATTCCCTAAGCTTTTAAAATCAAATGTTCAGGTGCACCCACCTTAAAATTCAATGTTTTGCCTTCTAACACTTGTGCATGATTGGAGAAGCACGGTTGTTTTAATTTCTCTTTTCCTTCCACCCATTTAACTAGAACATAAAAAATTACTGACTATGTTCTTGTGATCACTTTTTACAACATTAATGTTTAATTATTGCTTTTGCCTCTGGATTTGATTTTCTCTCAAATGTAATGTCTTTTTTTTTTGTTTGTTTTTTGCAGCCACCTATCATCTTTGATATTAAAGGACCCTCGAATGCACCTACTAGAACGTTTTTCAGCATGGGCCACATAACCAGAAAATAACTGTGACAAAGCAATAAAACCACTACAATGTTGACTGCAAAAAAAAAAAAAAAAAAAAAAAAAAAAAACAGTTTCATGTCTGAAATGTGAAGTGTGTACTACAATAAATAGCCAAAAGCTGCTTAGAATATAGGAAATACCACGGGAAACGTCTGGTAATAATAAAAAAAAATACCATTTGTAGTTTCTGGGTTAAACAATCCAAAGCCATCAATCTGATTCTACAAAGCGATTTTTCTAACATTGTTTTATATTGGAGCATTTTCATAGTGTGATCTTACAAATTGAAACTTCCATATCAATTCTGATTAGAATATAGAAAAAAAAACCTTACAAACAGTTTCATTATTACAACATTTAGATGCCTAAACACATTTTGGACCTTCTGTGTAATACTGAACAAATCATGTGTTTAAAAAGTGTCACAATGATACACAATTGATTCACTTTAGGCAAGTCAGGTGTGTGCTAGTGTAGGAGGATGGAGGTGCGTGTAGTCAAGCAGTGCCATTCAACACAGTGTGTATGAGAGAGAGAGAGAGAGAGAGAGAGAGAGGAGCATGATGTCTGTGGCATAGTANGGGTGTTCCATTCCATATCAACAATTCTCAAGTCGTAGCTCTAAAGTATGAATGTAACTGTGTGATTTGAAACAGAATTGCTGTGTGGAATGGGAGCCGTACTGTGGGAGATGTGTGAAGGAATGGTCAGTTTCAGGCCAAGTGTGTTTTTTCTGTGGACATGCAGGTTGACTGGAGGGTAGGGGGGCAACCTGATAAATTACTTTTACCTGCCTTGGGGGGAGGGGCCCTGCCTGTTAACCCCTGCACACACACTCTCATGGTCTGGGAGTCTCAGGTGTATGCCGTGCCACTGGCTTTGGCTTCCTCAGAGGCACTAGTTTGGGAGACAAGGACTCACCCTCCTCTTCGTCCTCAGGCTCTTGCTCATCGGTCAGCGAGCGGGTGCGATGGAGGCCCCCCGCCCGCTGCTTCGCCCCCTGGTGGGAATCGGGCGATTGGGTGACCATGCGCGAGCGCTGCAGAGCTGTGGTGTAGTCTGGTGGCCGGCGGCCCGAGTGGCCCGTCGTGGACGTGGGAGCGATGGACCCCGGGTGCTGTCCTTCAGCCAGGTCAGAGATGGTCAGGGCGGTGTAGCCAGGTGGAGTGGGCGGAGGCTCACGGAACCGGCCCTCCTTCCGTGCTATGGGGACACGACAGAACTTTTTACATGAAAGCTGCCAGGATGCTGCGGAGCCCCTAATAGTGCTGAATAATGTTTTTTTTTTTTTAATCATCTTGTGCATATGAGGTAATAACTTGTTCCCAAGATAATTATCTCATGCACGCAACATTTTAAAAATCATTATTTAGTACTTTAGAGGCTTCATAGGATGCTGATGAAGGCACTTAAAATGATATCCCTTCAACAGATACATTACAAAAATGATTTTAACTGTTCTTATTACACGCAAGCACCACTATATATAATCCACGTAGGATGTAGTAATTTAGAATTTCTGGCTTTCAACACTCGCGTTCTGACCTGTATCTGTGGTGTTGTGTCCACTGGAATTATAACTGTATTTACTCTTCTACAAATACTTGATGAAAAGGCAAGATTAGTAAGATTTTTAAAATTATAATTAAAAAAGATCCTGGCCTCTTCTTGCTGAGTCAACCCTCTAAGAAGGTGTCACTTCATTCTCTCAAATATAAATTATTTCTGGCAAGAAAATGTATTTTATTGAAATGAATTAATTAGACTCCTCCTACTGTTACTTTGTGGCTTAAATAAATTTTTAATGTGTTGCCCCACGGAAGGATCAGTTCTGTACTTAAAGGACCGTACCACCCATTTTGCATGTTTGAGCCTAATATATTCAAATTTCATACACGTAACGTTACTGATAATCATTTCCCAAAGCATGCTACTGGAATGGTGAATTTTAAAAAATTTTTTCCTACCTTCCAGACTGCCATTGCTTTCAGTATATTCTGGTATGCTATTAAAATTAATTTGTTGATACTTGAAACTTGCAGAGTGAATGTATGTCTCCACCGGGGAATATAGTCCCAAAAGAAGACCTGCGTTTATCGAAAATNTGCAGAGTGAATGTATGTCTCCACCGGGGAATATAGTCCCAAAAGAAGACCTGCGTTTATCGAAAATTTTAACGACCATGACTTCATAAGGCTGCGTAACTATTAGCAGGCGAAGAATCAAATATTAAGGTGGGTGTATTGCTTGAATATCTGATTTTGAAAGATTAAGAGATTTTGCAAAATATCTGTAAAGTTGAAATATGGTTTTATCCTTTGGGAAATGATTGTCAGTAACGTAACGAATGAAAATTGAATCTATTAGGCTCAAACATGCAAAATGAGTAGTATGGTCCTTTAAATGCACTAATCAGATGTTTGTGAGCTTATGGAGGCCTTTTCTGGATTACGTCCCTGCAGAAACCTACAACATATTAATGAAAGGACAGTATTCTCTGAAATGGAACTCAAGGAAAGGAGGAAATGCAGGACAAATAATTTCTGAGATAATGTTAAGGTTTTCTTATTATTGCAGTTAGGGGGTTATTTGGGGGATGGACTATGACTAACTGGAAGGTTTCTGTCTGTTTCTGTTTGTTTTTGTTATGTGATTTCTTCAGTTTGTATTAGTAATTGTAGAAATATCTTATAAATTATACAAAAAAGAAAGGCAAAGAGGTGTAAATGCATTCACTCACAGATAAGGCCTTTCCCCCCAGCAGTGATGGGTGACGGGGAGGGCCGGTTCTGCTGCTTGGCCTCCTCTGACCCGGTCGATGTGATGCTACTTGTTTCCGGGTCAGCATTGACGTCCTTTCCTCCTCTTCTCTTAATCGTGCCCGTGTCGCCCTCAGAGTCTTCCCCCCAGTATGCTGCTGAGGAAGAGGAGGAGCTGGCTGATGCCCAGCTCCCCCTCGCCTGAGCTGCCCACAGTGCAGCTGAACCCCCCAGTAAGGCCTCTGGTCCCCCGGGAGGGAGCCCTCCGATGCCACTTCCTCCGCCCCCGCCAAAGGACAGCGTCTCCCAGCTCCGCCCCTGCTGCATGGTCTGGATGTTGTCATGGGAACCGGAGGAGCAGGAAGTCCAGGAGCCGCGGCCACTGTCTGCAGCATCAAGGGAAACTCGATCCCCCTGATCCTGAGTCAGCTCCTCTGAACTGGGTGAGGAGAGGATGGTAGGACAGCCGGCGTAAATAGCCCGGCAGTCCTGCATCGATGAGTAAGACCTACAGATTGACAGAGTTAACGTCAAGGTCAAATGAGTCAAGGATGGAGGAATGAAAACAGCAGAAATGAACTCCTCTGCAGTAACAACACAAGTAAAGATGGCACCACATGCTGTTTAACCAGGGTGGCTGAGATATGGTAAGAATCCAGAATCCAAAGTAAAATATTTATTTTGCAGTCTGCAGTAGTTCCCGATCAATGACATTAGATTACTACCTGACTAAAAAAATTTTAAAAAATTGTTGCAATGGTAGTAAAGCTCCTAAAGTTCGTACCCGATACTGTACTGGTCAGGGTCGGTAGTGGCTCGTCCTAGCCGAGGTCCTCCAGTGTGCGATTCCCCAACTCCTCCAGAGTGCCGGAGCCTCCTTTCCTCCTGGGCCATGTCGAAGGAGGAGTTACTGACGAGACTGGAGCGAGAGGAGATCTCGCTGTGACCAGAGTCTGAGTAGGCATCTCCCATCCTTGTGTAGCCTGGAAGGAGAGAATGTATGTAGAAACTTGCTAAGCACATGTAGCAAAATCCAAAACAACTTAAGGTTTTGAATCAAGAGAATTAAGAGAATACGCAGAGCTCTATCACATCAAGTCTCTGTAAAGAACAGAAGGTCCTAATATGCCTCTAAATCCTGTGATGCCACATTCCAACGCAAAGCTCCTATCATAAAACATCTTGTCTTGATGGGTTTTTTTTAAATCTCAGCATTTCGGCAAATCATTTCTAGTTGACGTCTCTTATCTGTGTGTTTTTGAGGCATTGCACAGACTGTAAGGGTAACTGTAGAATGCCATTTCCAAGTAAGCCAGCCAGCTTTTTAGGGATCAGTGCATTCAGTTCTTGCCAAAGCAGCAGTTCTGGATTTCACAGGGATGAAGAGGACGGAGAAGTGTAGATGACATATTGAATTGTGAAACAAAGTCTAAAGAAATTACTTTAGCTGAATGCTGACATGTAACAACACTGTTTCTAGTTGGCATTTGTTGTAGCTCAGGGAGCATAAAAAGTCTAGTGGTTATATTTCTCAGCAGTTTTCAACATAAATCACAACAATAAATTGCTTTTCAAATTCAGTCCATTTTTGAGTCTGGTCACAGTCCCAAAAAAAAAAAAAAAAAANAAAAAAAAAAAAAAAAAAAACCTTAATCTCTTATGCAACACTGTACTGCATGTAATCCAGATGAAACAGAATGTAATACATGTTGACAGCCACAAGGTGGCATTTGCAGCTCATGACAGAAGGAAGGAGCTTGGAAGAGGGTATGGGAGGGAGGATTATTAGCTTACCCTTCTTGGGTGAGCTTTGGGGGGAGGTNGAGGGGAGGAGAGCTGGGAAGAGGTGTTGGAGACCGTGTCCTCTGGCTGCCTGCGATGCCGCTCATTCCCCTCCTCTGACAGAGACAGGATCTTCTTCAGAGACTGAGGTGAACTGGTGCCTGTGGACATTTGTAAGAACAAGCAGATTTAGCATCAGTGAGGCTGCCAGTCCCCCTGGGTGCTGCATTTGTCTGGGATTTTGTGTTTGCTTGTTGCCTGTCTGCCACTAGGTGGCGCCATTGTCTTAAAAATAAACAGCAAGGAAAGGAGGTGGCTTTGCTCCTCTATTGTCTGCAAACAAAGATGAGGAAAGGAAAACAAAGCAACTGCAGAAATGGAGGAAATTTGGCATCTTTAACATACCAAAAGGTGGCAGGTCTTTGACTGGCACTTTCTTTCGGGATGGGTAAAGGGCGACGGCGGGGACCTGGAGGGCTTGGTTGCCTTTGGCCAACTGGCCTCGCTGTTGGCTGGCAGCTCTGGACACGACTGGAGAAGTGTCTGGTCTTTTCCCGCCGGCATTCTTGGGCACTGAGAAGAGTGAGAAACAGCGAGCAAATCCACATTACTAAGTCAGATTTCTATTTCATTTGAATCTTTAAGCTCTCGTGTATGTAAAGCGACTTATGAACAGGCAGAATTCACTATCTCATTGCTCGTGAACACTCAAGGGACAAACACATGACCTTGCAAGTCCAGGACGACCTGTGCTTGGCTGCTGCCCATCAATGCCTTTAGCAGTTAATACTGTAAATGCTCAAATAGTGGCTGGGGCCTTCATTTCCCTCAACTGCAGAGACAACCAGGCCTTTATTAGAGGCAGGCCTTTATACCTAAGTTTAAGCTCTATATAATAGAGCTTAAAATATAATATATATAATCTCCATGCTTCTCATCAAAGTTTCCCTTGGCTGTGTTATCGTTAGAGTCCTTCAGTTTCCCCTTTAAAACCCTGTGGGAATGATGAGTGTGGTGCCAAGCTGGAAGTAAGGCAACAACTGTTTATGGATGCGTGGAGTGAAATGAGACTGAAACTGAAGCCTCGTAGGAACTTTCAGCATTTCTCAGCAACTTTTATAAAGGTTAATTTTCATCTACTTTATCCACTTTTCCAGGTTGGTGATGACAGCAGAACATCACTAGCTCCTCACCATGTTTACGGCTGTGTTTCACATTGAGTCTGGCTGTGCCTTCTAGCTGAAGGGATGACAGCTGGAGAGGGTTTTAAAGCAGTATGGTACTTCAGACATAACTGCTGTCATCTGGCCAGCAGCAGATTACACTAATATTTCCCTGGGCCAGTAATAGACATACAGCAAACCCGGCCTTTATTTGAGACCGGCCTTTTTTTCTTCCTGCTGACTTTTCCCCTGGTTATTACTAGATATCAGCCATTATTTGAAAACTGGTTTTTATTAGAGCATTTACATTAAGTACTCATCATATTCATACTATAAGTGGCTTTCTGGCAACCTGTCTTATTACGGGAGCGTGTGTGGAGCTGCGACTCACATGTGCTGATGGAGGGTTCACATTGCAGCGAGAGCGTCTGCAGGCTCTCCTCGTTGGTTTCCAGGCTGAGGTTGGACAGGTACTGCTTGACCTTCCTGGCCATCTGAGCGTCTTCGTAAAGCTTCTTGGCATTCAGGAAGGAGCTACGTCGCACACGCTTCTTGTGCCCGCCTGTCTGGCTGACGTCGAGCACCGCTGCGTTGGCGCTGCCCTGACTTAGAGACCTGCTTTGCACACATGCGCAAACGCCAGAGTGACGCAGATTCACACGTGGACAAAGACACACATACAGTTAAAAAAAAACAAAACAAAGGAAAGCTGTCATCAGCATGTTGCTTTTATCCGTGTGTGTGTGTGAGCCTGTGTTACTGTTTAGGCTACAAAGTGTGTGTGTGTGGCATGGTGTTTCAAACGGGACATGCAGAGAGCAGCATTAGGTATTCCTGTAAACTCCAGAGCATTCCACACATTCCAGATAGTGGGTGGGGGTGGGGAGGAGTGTAGTCAGACAATAAGGGAAGTAGAAGGCTGGAATTTTACTGATATAACGGTCATAGTTTACATTTCTGTGGTTTGAGTCACAGTTGGCAGCAGTGAGAGGTTTGTTCATGGCCAAACAGCACGCAGATAGTAAGTAAAGTGCTGCTCTGATATGAATCACGCCACATTTCCATGTGGCGTTTCTGATTCTATTTTGATACAGTTTCCAAAACTTATCTTCTGAACTGCTGTCAAAATATCCAACCTCTGCTGTTCCTTGTTAAATACAACGCAGCACTGTTTGACCACAAGAATGTAAAGTATGATGTAAAACACACTTTATATTTTTAAAAAGTCTGACTCTTTGGTTTAATATACAGATAGAACTTCAAAGAGTGGTAAAATCTAGAGCAACTAAAAGGGCAAAATGTGAGCTGCGTGCGGTAAGTAAAACGGCAAAGGTCACCTATGCTACATTAATATTTGTTGGACATTCAGGTTACATGTGTTGATTTGATCATGAAGAAGACAGCAGCAATATTCTAGTCTGCTTTATGATAGATTCAGAGCTTTGTCACACTCAGGAACGTGTGTTTTTGGAATCTAAAACATTCAGTTGTAACCTAATCTCAGCATTGGTGACCTTTGAGTCATTCTGTGGCCTTTCAATGGAGGTCACAAAGTGTTAGTAGGAGTGTCCAACTCAAACCGGTTAACAGAAACAAGGTTTGAAAAGAAAAAAGAAGAGAAGAAACATGCAAATCGGCAGAGAAACAAAGGCCATGATGTAGTGAGGGCAAAAGGTCATAGGGTCACCAAAACTTACCCTAAACTTCTCCATTTCTTCTTCCTAGAGGGCGGTGCCATGAACAGAGAGAAGCAAGGGGGGCAAAGGGCGGATGAGCAGAGAGAGAGAAAGAGAGGAGACAAGCTTAGGACAGGAAAGACCACCAAGATCACCAAAAGAGAAGCAATTCACCGTAGACCCACAGGAAGTCAGAGGAGAGGAAATTGAGTGGCAACACCACCAGGAAGAGAACATCATTAGACACAGATACTATTTCACAGGAGCGTTGTGCACAGATATCGCCGACAATGTGTGTGTGTGTGTGTGTGTGTGTGTGTGTGTGTGGNAGGGGGGGGGGAACAGTTGACAGAAGGAACAGCTGCTCGAAAGAAAAAGCGTGACGCAGAAATCTGAACGTATCTACGTGAGCTACCGTTGCAGAGTTTGGTTAGTCAGTGAGGTGCTGACTGGTCCTACGAGGGCGATGGCGATGGATTATTAACATGGACTGTAATTCTGGAAGGTTCCTCACCGGGTCCGGAACATGAGGGCCGGGTCCATGTTGACGGAAGCCATGCGACCGACGTGACGGATTTCTTTGGCAATCATCCTCAGTTTCTCAAAGTTCACCAGGCCGTCCACTTTAGAGTCATTGCCTTAGAAGTGGGAGAGAGATAGTGTGAGTGCAAATTGTGAATCATCATTCTGCAGCAGATTTGGCTATATTTGCATATTGGAGATGGATTTATATGGAGACATGAATTTCAAGCAGGTTTTTTTTTTTTTTTTTTTTTTTGGAGCATGAAATTGCCCTTTGGTGGCACCTACCTTCATGTAGGAACGTGAGATCCTTCTTAATGACAGGAAACAGGGGGATGATTGGAGGCTGGAGGTTCTGATTGTTGAGGACATTCCGGTACTTGGCCATATTTCTTGAGGGGTCAAAGAGATCCTGCAGGTCCCCGAACAGCTTCTCGTATTTACTAGGTAGCTTTTCCCACGTTCCCCTCAGTCTGGAGACTGGAGCCAGGTTCAGACCACTGCGGAACAAATGCGAAAAATCTCAGTTTTAGGCAAACGCTGGTTTAGTTTATGGAGGTGAAATGATAAACAGATAACAGGGAAAAAAATATATCCCACCCCAAATTGATCTGCAAACTGATCTAGAGAAAGATAAAGACTCTAATTGTTGCACGTCTCACCTGATGATAGCGAACATGGAGTTGAAGTTCTTGCACTCCCTGCAGTGCAGCGCGATCTTGATGAAGTGCTTGACGGTTTTCATGCGCTTGAGCTGGTTGGGCTCCCGCGTCACCTCCGTGGCCACCCAGAACGTCTCGTGGTTGATGGCCTCCTCGAAGCGCTTCAGGCTGGCCGAGCCCATCTTGGAGCGCAGCTTGAAAAGGTCGTCGATGTATTCCGTGGGCTCGATGGCACAGAAGAGCTCGAAGGCCCTCATGGAGAGCTGCGTGGCCACTTCCACCGTGCTGAGCTGCAGCAGAGAGATCTGGCCCTCTCGCAAAAGGTCCTGGGCATCCTCATCTGAACATAAAGTCTCTGTTTCCATGTTGCTCTTCAGGTAGTATCTGATGATAGAGAGAATGTTGTTATTCAGTTCAAGTTTATTTATGCAGCCCAATATCACAGTGTTTCAACGGTCTTCACAATCCAAAACCAACAATCCAACACCTAGCAGGAGCAGCTCATAGCATGCACAATGATAATGATCATAAAAGCACAGCAAAGCGGGTTAAAACAGAATATAATCACAAAGGAAGGATTCCATATTCAACTAGTTAAAACACAACATAAAAAGATACATTTTTAATTTAGACTTAAAAGAGTCAAGCGAGTTTGATTGTCTTATGTCAACAGGCAAAGCTGTTCCTGAAAACAGGAGATGAGAGATGGCTATAGATCTTGCTGACTTCTTGTTTACTCTGGAAATTGATAGTAAGCTGGCGTTTTGGGATTGCAGAGTTCGAGATGCTTTATAAGGATGCAGCAGTTCAGCTAAGTATGACGCTGCAATTCCTTTTAAAATCTTGTAACTTAATAAAAGCATGAAAAAAAAAATCACGTCTTGCATAAACAAGAAGCCAGTGAAGTGAGAATAATACAGGGTTAATGCTGTCACATTTTCTAGTTTTTGTTAAAACTCTAGTGGCCGCATTTTGAGCCATCTGAAGCTTTTTTAAGGCCACGCTGAGGTAAGCCAGAATATAAAACATTACAATAATCTAACTTAGATGACACAAAGGCATGGATTAAAGTCTCAGCATCAGCCTTGGAAAGACAGGATCTAATTTTTGAAATGTTGCCAAGATGAAAGCATGCAGTCTTGGCCGTCCCTACAGACGTGAAGGCCGCATGTCATATTACCTGCCGCTCAGCTGAATCCTGTCGGCTAGTTTAGAAAGCTGGTCCGGTAACCGCCTCTGCTTGATGACACCCTCCGGTGTGACGGACACCTCGCACAGCGAATATGCCTCTGCCGCTGCGGTCAGAGCAAACTCCCTGATCGCTTGAACCACCACCTCCTTAGCCGTGGTGTCCTTCCCAATCATGATATACCGAGATTGCTGGTCTGCCTTGAAGACTCGCAACACCTGGTCCGACATGTCTGGGAACAGCGAGAGCATAAGTTGAGGCACCTTTTTAATATCAGGGTTCGTGCTCCTTAATTTAAAGCAGTGCCCCTTTACCGGAACAGGAGAGAAAATAGTGAGATTTAGAAAAAGATTCCACATTCCCAACATTTCTATTGAGCAATAAACCCACTTGTTATGTCACAACCTAAAATCCCATTTCCCCACATTCATTAGTTTGACCAGAAACACACAGTAGCTCTTCACTAGAGGAAACGATCCAAATTTCCATGACAAAAACACCACCCATGTGCCAGAGAAAGAGAAGACAGCAGCCAATGCAATGCTGTTAGCTTTCCTTTATCTATGCAGGACTTGATGCATATGTTGTTAAAATATTAAAACTGCTGCAGCTGATGAATGTCTATATGTTTGAAATGGGGCTAATAGCACCAACAAACACATGGTTAGTGCCCCGTGAATATGCTCATTTATTTTGAGCCTTTATCAAGTTAAAAATTTCAACAGTTTAGAGAAAGCTTGTTAAAAGAGTAAAAGTGAGACTGAAGAGACGGAGAATCACAGAGAGAAAGAAGGTACTCACTCAGTGTGACTGGTACTGCAAGGAACAGAACATGTGATGATAGGAGTTAATGAAGTTGTGAATGCAGACAGTATATTTCCACTAGTGGTTCTGTATGTGTGGAGGTGTAACAAAATGAATTGTGTTTATGTGCCCTACAAGCTGAGGAAGAACCATCTTTCTGTCTCTGAGTTAAACACGCACCAGGCTGGCTGTTGAAATCGAGAATCCGGTGGTGCGACTGCAGCAGGTCTGGGTTTGATGAGGAGAGATTGCCGCTGACGGGCAGAGCTGGTGGGATCTGTTTCGACTGCTTCATCCCCACAATGCTGTCATCCTGCGATTGGCCCACGCAAACGTCGCTATGGAAACAAGAGAGTGAGAGAGTGCAGGAGGGGTAAGACAGCAATTCTGTCAACAAAAGGCAGAGGGTGATATTTGTGTCGGCGCAAGGTGAAAGCTAAAGGCACGTCTGGCTATAAATCCACACAGCATGAAAGAATACCCACATTTCACACTTTAATATTGATTAACTGGTGTCATTAAAACAACAAACTTGTATAGTTTTATTACTTGTATGGTTTTGGAGGCAGGATGCTGGTGAGGGTCTTGTCGAAGATTTTCTTCAGCTTATTGCGCCCGCCCACCGAGTTGCTCTTTGCCTTCTTGCTGACCTTCTCCAGGCCCATCACCTGCTCCACATCCACTGCCAGGTCAGGGATGGAGTAGCGGCTGGCCTTCTTGATGTCCCCAATCTTTGGAAGGTGGGGGGCTCCATTCTTTCTGTCATGCTCCTCCTCACCATCCAAATCCTGCTCTTGCTCCGGCCTGGTTAGCAGCTCTTTGAACACTGGACAAGAAAAAAAAACAAAAAAAAACATCAAAGAGACAAAAGAGGTCAGTGGGTCAGTCTTGTTTTCTATTTCAGAATGAAATGGCAGAGTACAAAAAGTTACATACCTCAAAAAAAAAAAAAAAAAAAAGTTTGGCTGACAAACTTGATACTTACCTAAAAGGTTTGTTTTCACAGTTATGGACAAGTGGGTGTTGTTCTTCAGAATCTCATTGGCTTTGCTGAGCTGAACATTCTCAAAGTTCTGCCCGTTCACCTCCAAGATCTGCAGAGAGAAAGGAGACATCAATTAAGTAAATTTTACCTGGCCACCCATTACACCTCATGTTACCAATCATACAATTAATGCCTGAGTTAATATTAACAATTGTTAAGAATACGATCTTCACACAATGTGTAATTGCCAAGATTTTCTCTTATGCGTTGAAAACTGTCAAAACTGACTGCATATTATTTTCTAACTAGCATTTTCTTATCAGTTGAGCCTTTTGTAACAGTGACTGAACATTTGTGTTCTTCGTTACTTCTTTTGTGGAAGAGGAAATCGCCTTTGACTGTAAAATAAATACAGGCTGTCAAGAGGCCAGTTTGACCAACTGACAAGACTAAATGTCTGTTTTGAGACTTTGTGTTATGCCATGAGGACTACTGGTAATATACCAATGACTAAAGAACTGAGTGTAGGACAGTAGAAAATGAAGCTGTTAAGAGGGTAGGGGGGTAGGAGAGAGTAAATTCTCCAAGGATGTCAGCTTCTGGACTTCCTTTTGGGGAAACAGCTGCAGAGGATGTTCAGAGTGGAGAAGGCTTAACTCGCATCCAGATACTCTCAGGATGGGTTCAAGGATTAAGGGACTTTGCTTAAAACCCTGAGGACTGCTGAGTGTGAAAATGGTTAAGAAGTCAAGTTTGGAGAAGAAGACCACCACAGGGTCCCTGCAGCTGCTCGTAAAACCATTTTAATGCTAGCAAAACGCGTAAGCAATTTCATAACAAACATGAACTTGAGCATGAAAAAGAATGATTCAAGTACTAGTGTGTGTATGAATGAAGAGATTCATCACCGCAAACACAACCTATAACATAAATAGATTTTTGAGACGGTTGCAGCTACATTTCCACTTTTTGTTAAATCCAAGATGAAATTTCAAGGATGAAATAGCAGATGTTTTGTTGAAGCAAGAGCATGCACGCCTTTTTTTGATAAAGGAATTGGAATAAGGAGACTGCTATGCAGACTGGTGAGACAGCAGAGTGACCTCGTCTTTATACAGACCNCCCCCCGAACAGACTGGCTAAATGCTCCTTTAACTACTAAAAACTCAATAAGACACTGACGAGCATTAATGAAACGTGAGGATGAAAATGGATATGACCATACCTGATCTCCACGCTTAAGGCCAGCTTCTGCTGCCTTGCTCCCGGGCTCCACGGCATCAATGAAGATGCGGAAGCCTTTCTCCTGACCCCCGAGAAGGCTGAAGGCCAGCAGAGCCTCCCTGGACGGCTTGGTCAGTGTCACCAGCCGTGGCTTGGCTTTAGCAGCGCATGCTATGTTTAACAGTCTGAGGTGCCCGCACATTTTCTGTTACGAGAAAATAAAAAACACACAAATGTGAAGCAAACTGCAGTAAATCAAATACATTTTTTGCACATGCAAAAATCTCCATTAAGTTGTTGTCGCACTTACTTCTCTCTCCAGATTGTTTTCAAACTCTTCCAGAAAGTGAGTCATGGCGGGGTCGCCCTCAAAGTCATTGAAGTGATTGTTTACCCACAGCAAGACTACCCGTGNGTCATGGCGGGGTCGCCCTCAAAGTCATTGAAGTGATTGTTTACCCACAGCAAGACTACCCGTGTAACCTGGAGAAGTGACATGATCGCTACAGGTCAGCACACACTTTACATTTTCACCCACTGTACATGCGGTTTTCATTTCATACAAAAAAAAAAAAAAAAAANAAAAAAAAAAAAAAAACAGAAATCTTAAAGGTATTAAGTATAAATATGTATACTGTATGTTACTGTGTACTGTGTGTATATCCACAAGCCTTGTCACACACCATGAGGACCTAATCTGTGGATCATTTAGTCATTCATAAGCAAACACGAGTATCTCAGGTTTTTCTACGGCATAATCCACCACATGAAGCACAGCCTAAGTCCTTCCAAATCCTAAATCTTGAAATTTACAGCTTATATGTGAGTTAGATGTGTGTGTATGCCTGTGTTTGTGTGTGTGCGTGTGGCATGCTGTGCAGGTTTAGCCAGTAATTTTCCTATGCGAGCACAGAGTCGTGTACCTTGTCCCTGAGACTGGGGTCGTGGAACCACTCCAGCAGCTTCTTGCCCACGACCATGGGGCTGGAGAGGAAGGTCCTGTATGTCAACAGGAAGTCCTCGATGTAGGTGGGGTCCACCACTGAGTGTTCCTCCACTAGGTGCATGGTTAAACGCTCCGATGTGCCCTGAAGTTTAACATTTTGGTTTTATTGGTTAGAATTTCAGTCTTTCCGTGGATTGCAAACTGATGATCAAGCAAAACAAAACTCAATTTATGCCCCAAACAGATTTTAAAAAGACTGAATTTTGATTTGTCACCTTGATGACTATGTGTCCTTTCCTGGTCCCGGTGCGGTCCAGCTCACGATGTTCCTTCACCATGACGATCTCTCCTTCCTCCTCAACCTTCTGCATGTTCTTCTCTACCTGGTTGAGGATGCAGCAGTAGTCCTGCTGGGCTATACAAACAAACTGGACAAGACAACGCATGAAAGAAGCAGTGAGAGGTTTGGCGAATATTGACACAAAAGGAAGATTTATTTTTTTCTCGGTGCCTTAAAGTAATCTGTTCTGCAAATTAACAGCGGCTTGACTACAAACACTTCAGCATGTGTAGGTCAATGGGAATTAAGAGCAAAATTTCTAGGATCCTACCTGGCAGTCATCCACCTTAGTCTTCATGACGCCCTTCATGTATTCCTTCTCCATGGTGGGTGACACCCCAAAACTGTTCCCCATGCACAGGATCTCTGTGCGGCCATCAGGGTACGTCACCTCCACTGAGCCATTCAGGATCACTGACCACGAGTCCAGCTGGAGGAGCAACACATCAGAGCGGTCAGAGCATTCAAACAAGATGAAAAACGAGAGGAAAAAAATACTATCACAAAGGTTTGGTTCACTTCATTTGAAACAGCTGGTGTCCCTTAACAAGACAAACTTATTTATCAAAGAGAACCATATTCTGTAAGTATGAGGGCAGTTATGCACTAACAGATGGTTTCTTAATTCAAAGATATGCAGCCAGAGCAGGAGATTATTATGGAGTGGCAGAGCACAACATAATTTAAAACAGAAGTTGCCACATACTGCATATTGCTGTTACAAGTAATAACCTAAACGAAGAGTGTTTTTCAGAATTCCTGAAAAGATGTCATTTTGGAGATGTGACGTTTTCACCCCGACAGCAACAATGTGCTTAATGAACCTTAAATTCTCCGTGACGAGACGTTTACTAAAGTGATGACACAGTCTTTGGGGCAACTTCTGCTCGCTATTGTGCGTGTGCATCCCAGCAAAAAAAACTACCTAAATTGCCTTCATTGAATCATGTCTTGTGTTGACTGGAGAAGGAGAGAGTAAGTGATGCCTTCTCTTGTTGCCAAGGGAGGTTCTAGAATGCCTCCAGCGATAAGTGATGGCTGCCATTCAGGTTTAATAGAGCGGAAAAAAATCATCAAGTGGAAAAATGGAAAAAGAAAGGTTAATTTGTGTGGAGAGGTGGGACTAAAGTTCATTTCCCTAAGAGACACACACTTACAGAGATACGGTGGGGCTTATGGCCGTGCAAACATACACACCTCTTCACCATCGTTTAGAACGATGGTGCCAGCACGTTCCACGACAGCGAAAACCATGACAGCGCAGAGTTCCCTCCTCACTGACATGGTCATGTTGGCAAACGCTGGCAGCTGATGCATGAACTCCAGTAATTGCTCTGTGAAAGGGAGAGAGGAGAGATGGCGGTGAGGAAAAGAGCAAGAGTCTTGACACGTAAAGGAGAGGAAGAGGTCGAGTGGCCCTATTGGCACGTCTGCGTTTGCTCTCTTACAGGCCAAGCAGGAAAAAGCTTACAAATGAATCATTACTTGGACAACATAAAAACCAATCATCAATTTCACTGATTGCCTTCAAGGCAGGCCAAGAATAACTGCCGACACATCATACAGTGACCTTTGTGGGGTTTAAAGGACCAGACTGGTGATTTTACGTTTAAGCACAATCAATCAGTAAGGTAACGTGTGTATAATGGGCTCAAAGTTTAGCATTCATTTCATTAGATTGAACCACTACAAAAACCACATCACACACACTGCCATCCATGATCCAGTTCAGCATGGAGTATATCTAGGTGGGCAGCTACTGTATGTATAAACATGGGCTAAGGACTTTATGTACAGCTCCATGTTCTTCGTTCTGAGCTGTAAAGTGGGCTTGTTTCTATATGTATCTATCTATATATATGTATATGTATAGAAAACAGCTCTGGCTTGCTGGCAGCAGTCTGGGCTTGGTGGCTGACCTGTGCTTGGCATGGCAACCATGTCGTGTGCGAAGCTGCAGAAGTACTGAAAGTTTAATGTGCAAGGAGAGGAGAGGCGAGAGGATGTGTCAGAGTGACCTAGAAAAGCCTGCCAGCAAAGGGAGGGGTGTACAGTGGGGAAATGGGTGGGGTGGGGGAGTGGGGACTCTTGCTACATACAATTCATCACCCTCCCCCCAATCCACATCTATAGTGAAGCTGAAGCGTGTATGTACTTTTTAAAAACATCCCGATCATTGTCATTGCAAATGAGTCACAGCTGTTGGAGACATTACAGTGTAAGTGTGATGCATCTTTAAGAATTACTCAAAAGCATACATGCATATTTACCTCAATAAATAGGATAGTGTGACACACATTATGTAAGTATAGAAAACATTAAATGAATCTAAAACAGGGACAGGAGGGGCTGTTTAGCTGTGTTAAGAGTTACCCTTCTAGTGTTTTTTTTTTTTGTGTTTCTTTGACTCAGCATGCCTTTCAAAATGGCACTCTAACACTAGATATGAGTAACAAACAAAACAGGCAATCCAAACCCTGACCGGCTCCTCACCTATGTCGTCGTCGGTCCTGTCCATTGGGTCCTTCTCCAGGCAGTCCCGAACGATGTCGCGGCTCATGAGGGGGTCTGACGCTCTCTCGATGTCCTCCTCGTCATCGTCCTCCTCAGAGTCAACTGCCGTCTCTGGTAGGCCGCTCAGGTCCATGTCACCCGGTTCGTTCTCTGTGGCCTACAAAAAGCAGACAGACAAGAAATGTGTCAGTCATCTAGGGATTATTGGCCAAACGAGAGGAAGGATTTTGTCTTTCTGTCCAACCTCGGTGGCTGGAAACTCCAGCAGGCGGTTAACAAAGGCTGACCCATAACCGTAAGGTGAGAGATTGGATCTCTGCAATGTCTGCCGTCTCTATCAACAGCCATTGACCCTGCCCAGGTGTCTTAGAGCAAGACAGCGAACCACCTACCTGCATCCTCATTGCATGTTGTGCTGAAAAGTGAACAAGATGCTGCTTGTTGCTGACCAAGCCAGTGACCAAAAGCTCATGTTTAGCTCTCCGCCTCAGAAAGTGCAAACCCGTCTGTAAAGAGCCAGAGCGAACACATTGTCTGAAACTGTTACACAACCGGCATCAGCTGCGACGCGATGCATTTCCAACCAAAAAGCAAATGAAAAAAAGGCTTCTGCAAAGCTGTTGTTCAGATTTGACCCATTTAGTGAAATGGATTGGAGCTCTTCAGTACAGTACGAGAGATGCTGCATATCAAACAGTACAGCTACAGTAAGAACAGTAACAAGCTCATTAATGCCTCAGCAAACTCCAGCACCTCACAGCCACATCCTGTTCTTTCAAAGCACAAGACTCAATATGTGCAGAGCAGGAAAAAAAACAAGACGAGAAGCAAAAGTATTGCAGTTACTTGTGCATGAATATTACTGATAGAGTTATCATCACCATCGAGTAAAATATTGCTAGAAAGAGGTTTCATGCTGAAACAGGAACCCTTGCAGAATTGACCAAAGCATCTAAAAAGATTGAAAACAACAATCAATAGTTTCCAACATGACCAGCGTTAAACCCTCCTACCTGAATATGGTTCCCAACCTCCAGTTTCTTAATGGAAACAGAAGAAAAGGCTGCTTTTACAAAGTGTCTGCAAAATCCCAGAGACAGACGCATCTTCACATTCCTGACCAGCAATCTACTTTGAATATTTTAAAGCTCAGAGTCCTCATGCCCAGTCTCTCACCAAGACCCGATGTCACTTCTCTTCAAATGCAATGTGCAAAAGGCTTATCAATGATTCAGGCCAGTGTCTGAGTGGCCATTTGGGGGTAGGGGCAGGGCGGGGCCTGCAGGGTGGGACGGGGCATGGCTGTGGCTGTTGTGGGGGTTCAGAATATATTTGGTGGGAAAGTGAGGAGCTGAACAGTGGAGAATCACAGATGGTGTCAGGAGCCGCACACAGTGCAAACAGTAATATATCTTATTATCTCAAATAAATAACGGCCATAGGACTGCATCTCAACATTTAAAAATAAAATTGTTAAAGAATAACGAAAATGGAACATTTACATGAATCTGAATTAGGGCTGAGAAAATTAACACGTTAATTTTTGTGATTAATGTGGACTTTAATGCATTTTAAAAAATTAATGCATCTGTTTATACACATCTAGGCTATGCTAATGTTTTCCTTTTTCCCTCACTTCCTGTGGCTCATGCTGATTATGGAGAAGGAAAAAGATAAGACTTTTAGATGGAGAATTCTATAAGTTTCCATGATTAATCGCAATGATTAATCACAGAAATCTGTGCAATTAATTACTTTTTTTTTTTTTAATCGATTCACAGCCTGAATCTGAATACGATACTTCCTGAGAACACTTTGCCCTAAAAAGACACGACAGAATTTCCATTCGCTACTTTCTATAGTTGGACATTAACAGCTTTAACAGCTTTATTAAGCCTACCAAGGTTTTTATGCAAACACAATATTAGGGAACAAACTGCAGAGTAGTAAGAAAGATGTTGAGGCAGAACACTTTCCTTACTGGATGAAATTTAATTATGACAAGGCGCAAATAGACTGCAAGAGCCACGCAGAGATGCTGACTTATTTAATCAAACTGGAGAACCCACATTAAAGCCTGGATAGTGGTGACTGTGTGTTTGTGTGCACGTTTCTTTCATGTATGCATCAAAAATCCATAAATGTGCATAAGTAAGGCAGGTGCTGTTAATATTTCAGCAGGTCTATTCTTGGATCAATGCTTTCAAAGTCCTTCTGAAGGACCAATTTCATGATTTATTCAGGCATAAAACAGAGCTGCATGTTGGCGGTGACGTGAGAATGATGCTCTTCATGTTGTCCATCCAGTCCAGAGGAGAACACCAGGGCAGGCGGACGGTTAGATTATTTAGCACCTCCAAGTAAAACCCACAGGATTTTTAATTAAAACCAGCGATACAAACTAAAATTTAATTTAACACCAACATGTTTGTTTTTATCATTAACTGCCTATGGTCTCAAGTGCCATTCGTTTATTCAAAACAGCCCCAATGAGGGCTGCAAACAGAGAAAGCGATCCACAAGGCCATGTTATTAATTCTGAAACCTGCAGGGTGCAACTTTTAACTAATGATAAAAAAAAAAAGTAATGTTGCATAAAACAGTTTGAGGAGTAATGACAGCAAAGCAAGACATTTATTCCACTCCTTTTTTCTTTTTTTTTTTTTTATTTTAATGTATTTTTGAATGTAAGTGATTTAAAAGTATGGAAATGACTAAAACCTACAAACAAGTCCGTCTCCCTCCTACAACTATTAAAGACCCCTTGAGCAAGGCACTTCATGTTTGAACCAGCAGTACTTTCGTGTGAATGTGAAGTACTGAGTAACTTGTATCTTGACCAAACCTTGCTGTAGGAAACATGGAGGCAGGAGAAGGTTGTGAGCGAGTGATTAGTTACAGGAGAGAGACAAAGACAAACGGAGACAAAGCAGAGGTCAGGCTGAGACACTGATACGACACGGAGAGAAGAGCTGCTGCTGCAGGTAACTTCACGGTACAGAGGAGGATGTAGAGACAGAAGAAAGAAAAGATTAAATACTAGGATACAGAGAGAGAGAGAGAGAGAGAGAGAGACTTCCACAGAGCTGTTAGCAGATCGCTCTCAGACCAGATGAGCATAATGCAGCCTGTTCAACCTGCCACAGCCAACCACACACACACACACACCTATGCACACACACAGCTACAAATTGACACATGCTCCTACGTGTATCACGTGATTAAAATCTGCATTCAAACAAGCTGAATCACTACAGCAATACACAGGGCAAAGGTCACAGTTCAGATATTCACCTATACTAGTTAAGGCTCTGCAATGGAAGCAGTTGTGACTGATGATTTGTGCCGAGTCATGGTCAGAGAAACACACACATACATACACAAAATCTCAAGTGCAAAAGGGCAGGAAAAGAAGGATTTTGCAGAGTGTGTGTGGGTGTGTGCGCGTATGCATAGTTAATGTGAACTATAAAGAGACCTACGGGGGAGTTTACCCTCACCTGATTAATGTCTTCTTCTGCTAGTTAAATTATCAGGATCTAACCTACCAGCCGGTTTCCCGCGGCAGAGCCAGCGCCCCACGGCCGCTTACCTGGTAAATATCTGACAGGCTGCTGCTTCCAGAGTCGCTGGTGATACTACATCCTGAGTGGCTGGAGGAGACGTGGGTCACCTGTGGGTGCAAGCCGTCGGCCAGGTGAAGTCTGCTGAAGTCTGCGGGGAGCTGCGCACACGCACACACACACAACATACACACACAGATGGTCAGTAATAGTCAGCTTCCCCAACCCCGCTGCCACCAGTCGCTCACACCAACACCCACGCTGACTGCCGGGAGGTTTGAAACACACACCACCATGACATAGTCTGTTTGATAAATGTAACGGAGAGAAAACACTACATTTCTTTGATATCATCCAATGTGAACATTGGATATTTAGCTTTGCCTCTTGTTATTGGTTAGCTAACATTTTGGGTGATCTCAGACCTAAAGCATATTGTACTTTTGGATAAAAATGGTGAGATTTGACTCTTCTCACAGTAATTAATAACGTTAATAACGGCTACAAATACATCTAACTAACAGCATCATCATTATGTGTGTGATTTATTCTTGTATTCAATGGAGCAAAAGGCATTTTAGCTCTTTATTCCACTCCTCTGACACGATAATGTTAATAGAACATAAAATATTAATGAGCTCCACTACAAAAGCTGAAATGTATCCAAATAATTTATTATCAAAGCAGAGAAAAGCAGAAGTTAATTAGATTTCACGGAATCTGTTGGAAAAGCTTACCAAGATTAATATTATTTCAGAATTAATGCTTTCATTTTGTCAGTCAGAACATACAAAACCTGCAGGCAGGTAAAAACCGCATAGCCTGTAAAATATTCAACTCATTTAGGAAATTTTAGGAAAGTACAAAAGGGAATCTTTTTCTATTAAAGAAATATGGTCTTTAGGGTCTCTATATTTCAACCCACGCAATAAAAATGCCAAATTTGCAGTAACAGACTCCAGCAAATGGTAATAACTGTGTCAGCTGTAACTCTTCTGGAAAGTACACAAACAAGACGCGGTGGAAATATCCTAATGAAACCTCAGATAACCTAAATGAACACCAGGCAGTAACCAGGGAAACATGAGTAATTTATGTACTATAAAACATAATCAGAGAGCATTATAATTTGCCGTATTGTAAATAAAGTACTGAAGTTTCCTATGGAGATGACCGTGAAAAATGTAAAATACACTAGAAACTCCCTGCTGCAATTTAAGGAGGCAGCAGTGAATATAACATAGACATCTATACCCACACGTTTGTGGTTTAGTTGAAGGGAAATAAACACTGTGATTATGCGTGATTTTTACTCTATATGAACACTGGCTTTGAATTTGAATTCCACAGTGGCAAGTTATGGATTTAATCAAACGGTAGAAACTGGTTCACTGGGTCTAAAAATATATATATGCAGTATATATATACACACATATGTGTGTGTGTGTGTGTGTGCATGAATATTTGATGATATTTTAAATATTTTATTTATCAGTATGTTTTGATACTCAGTGGGGAAACGTCACTGTTATGCCTTCAACTGCACTTCTGTCTGTGACAGAACATCATGTCTCATTTTTACACCTCAAAGTCAAATGTAGCCAATTTAACATTTGTCATATATAAAATAAGGAAAACTGACAGGCTCAAAATGCTCGGCCCCGTCCTAGAGGCCAGACAATGAATTTGTGAGATAACACTTATTTTGCTCCCAATAAATGTAGTTTATTTATTCCATGTTAGGTATGGTCAGTGCAGATCGTGCTGCACTTTACTGGCTGAGGGTTTTGGCTTTTCTCATTTTGTGCTCCAAAGGTAAAACTGTCTCTGATTTGCACTGTCTCTTCAAAAGGTAAATCGGCTCAGGCAGGTTTGCTAATCAGCCTGAGAGGGTGTGAAGTCTCACTCAAATGACAAGCAGAACAGATTGGACGGAAAACATCTCAGAGCTTCATTTGCTGGTGAATGCAATTGAGTCGTTATCTTCTCTCTCTCTCAACATAATCTCAAAAAAAAAAAAAAAAATTCCATCCTCACATTTTCTCGCTCATCTTCATTACGTCTTAATTAGAGTTGTAATTAATTAGACTTTCTGACCAAGAATGAGCACGGTGAGTGAAACTAGTTCTGATTAAAAGAATTTGCTGTACTTGTAGCTGAAGTGAAGAGCTGATTTAGCAGTTTTATGCAAGAGGTGTTGTGAGTTATTTTGAGACCTTTGCTAGCTGCTGCCCACATGATTTGCAGCATTTGTGAGGGATATGAGGATATGATAAGTGTGCAGTAAGAGTAGAAAGAGGATGAGAGGCAGACAAAGTCGCTGTGGTTCCTACGGCACCGAGGTGTGATGCGATTACGCTGTCAAAGATTGCCATCATGTTTAATTATCTGGCTGGCTGCCCTCGCCAAAATGGTCAGCTGGAGGGGCCAGTCACTAACCCCCACCCCCACCCCCNCCCCCCAGTTAAAATGATTGATTATAAGCAGTGTATGAACCTCGGTTTTTATACATTTAATAATAAAAAAGAACCAAAAATCATCTGTCATCAGGTTGCTGTATGAGTACTGCAATGTTAGTCTTTACATATTAAATAAATGCCTAGAATGTTAAAGGACAATACAAGTGATTTTATATTCGATCCCAGTAAATACAACCTACATACATGTTATGTTACTGACAACCATTTCCCAAAATATGCTGCCGGAGTGGTCCATTTTAGAATTTTTGCCTTCCAGGCTGCCACTGCTTTCAGATAATTCCAGTACGTTATAAAAAAAGTCATGTTGTACAGACTTGAAACATGCTTGAGATATGAAATCCATCACAGCAAACACAATGCCTATTAAGTTTTTTGTTGAGGTAACTTTATTTAACCGATCCAACATGCACAGAAAGCAATGCATGTCTTTGCCTGGGAATATAGTTCCAGGAGAAGATGACTTTTACAGAGAAATTTTAAAAAAAATGAACATCCCTTCTACAGGCGACATTGAATATTAAGGTGAGTGTATTACCTGAACATTTGATTTTGAAAGATTCTTGAATGTGGCAAAATAACAGCAAAACTAAAATATGGTTTTATGTTTTGGAAAATGGTTGTCAGTAATGCAACGTATATGCAGGTAGTATTTATTGGGTTTAAACATGCAAAATCACCGGTGTGGTCCTTTAATGGTTTTTTTTTTTTTTTTTTNTTTTTTTTTTTTTTTTTTAATGATCAGTAAGTGGAAGTACACTGGTGGCAAATTAATTGTAAACTGTCATTATTAAGAGTACTACCCACCATGTGGAGTTTATCAATACGGCCTTCCCACCACGTGGTCTATATGTCAATAATAACAACCCACTCATTTCCAGAACCAGCTGGAAAGGTTCCACCCACCCACCCCCCTCCCCTCAGCCTCTCTAGATTAAAGCTCCTCCCCATGGAAAGAGGGGGAAATAAAGAGAGGGGTAGAAAGAGGAATAAAAGGAAAGGAAGGAGGGAGGGGAGATAATAAACTCCTCATCCTTTCTCTGTACTAATTGAGGTCATGTGCCTGTCAGTCAGTAACTCAGGGCTTACTCAGCCCATTGACCTCTTTAGCCCATTCGCATGCTAGAGAACTGGGTCGAGATGGATGCCACCACAACAATAATGACACGCAGTCATTAAAGTTTTCCGATCATATGTACGGCAGCGTGGCAGCTGTTGATCGCTTGTGCAATAATCAAGTCATCGCTATCGATGTCCTCAGCAGCAAGCGCAGCATGAAAATGGGAGGAGCTTCCTCCTCCTGTGCTCCACATTCAACATTCTACTGCAAAACAAATCAAACCATCTTTAGAACCCAAAGCTGAAAATAGTGGGCGTACCGTCAGCTGTCATGGGAGGATTAAACATTTCTCTAATGCTCGAGCTGCAACGTACAATCCTGCTTACATGCAAGCAGATATGGCGCTCCTTAAATTACTCTGCAGACCTGATGACCCACATCACAGAGTGGACGCCATGTGGAAATGCTGGCCGACTCTCAATCTCTTTGCTGGAACGTGGGGGGGNGGGGGGGGGGGGGGAGGAGTAGAAGGCCACTAATGTAGGAGGTCAAGCTCAGAAAAAAGTCTCTCACGAAAGAGCCTCAGTGTTTCATTAAAGGGAATGAAATTTAAATAGAAGGTTGAAGATGCGACCCTGACCAGGATAAGGAGTAAAAACAATGATGGAGTGATAGATGGATTTTTGGATGAATTGAGATGCTGTGAAGGTAAAGATGAAAACAGATCATTTTTCTTTCCAAATTAACCTGAAATCACCTGAAGCTGCACTGCTTACAAGTTTAATAATGGAAAGCTGCCAATTTTGTAAATGATATCTATATATCTATCTATATATATCTATATAGATATAGATATCTATATCTATATCTATATAGATATATATAAGCATACCACAACTTCCTGTGGCAAAAGATTCTCGCTTTCCTGAACCAGGCAGATCAAGAGATTAAACCCTTTAGGCAGGGTGTCCAATTAAATGGGCCTGATATGCTCTCTGGGCTTTTCCTGTCTAAGTTACAGCTCCAGCAGCACTCAGTATCACATGCAGACACACGCACACACGCGCGCCAGCAGTTCCACACTGGGAGATGATTACCGCCAATGAGGTGTGAAGCGCATTATACTTCTATTCCAATCATTACGGTCCCACATATCAACCATTTTATACTGTACAATTAGTCCTGCTGCTGCAAAATGGAAACAAAAAAGACAACTCAGCTCCATCTAACTGACCCTTCTGTCATCTTTCTATGAATTATGATCTTTATGTGGCGCCTTTTTAAATGCAAAAAAAAAAAAAAAAANAAAAAAAAAAAAAAAAGTAGAATTTGAGATATGAAGTGCAGTTTGAGAATGAAGACTGCTGATGAAATATAGATTATAACTACGCTGGTAATTCTGTTGATTTCTGGACACCATCTAGTATCAAACACTAATATAATCAATAAAATAGGCTTTAATTAACAATACTGACAAAAACTGCCAACCCTTTGGCTACAAGCATGTTTTGAATATCTAAATGCTTGTGGATGAAATAAATAATTTTGATTAAATAAAGGGGAAAAAAGGGTTTTCTGCCGTATCAGTGGCAGAGAGAATAATATTAGTGTTTAATGCCAGATTGCAATTTCTCACTGATTTAATGTCCAAACCCACCATGGCTCAATGTTCAGTACATGGACATCAGTTCCATAAAATATTAAACGATAAGGAGACAGTGATCACAGCCAAGCTATCACCAAAAATAAAGCCATAAAGGTCCATAAAACCCCTAATAAATCCCCATGAAATTGATGGCGCAGGTCACCGTGTGCCTTCTTGCACAGTAGAGATAAAATGTAACTCTCAGAATGGAGGGAAGATGAGCAAACTGGGAATTGCACATATAGCATCCAGTGGTCATGAGCCTATGATGTTGATGAAGATGATGATGATTCCAGCACTGATACAGTCCGGTGGCTGTTACTGACTCTACTACCTTTGGTGAGTGTCCTGCCTGGCCAAAGGAGTTGTTACCCCCCATATTAATATGTTAAAAGGTAACTAAACAGAAACAAAAAAAAAAAAAAAAAAAANAAAAAAAAAAAAAAAAAAAAAAGGAAATAAAGTAGGGGAACAAAGAAAGGTGAAGGTGAAGAATATGCTTAATTTTCAACACGCTAATGTGTTGGCTTGTCTGCTCATTTGGTCTCATTTGAGGTTTATGTCTGTTTGGACTTTAATCATAGAAACCACTGCAGAAACCACTGTAAGCTGCCAATAAAGATTCTGGAATTAGAGAGATGACGTACTTCAAAGCATACAGTATATAGTGATTTTTTTTTTTTTTTTTTTNTTTTTTTTTTTTTTTTTTGCTATTTCCTGTGAGAAAGTAAGCAAGTTCTTGAGAATCGATGTTGAAAAATCTATTTCAATGCAGGTATTAAACAACCTGCACAGTTAATAAGATGTAATAAGATCTACAGGAATATTACAGACAAGCCAAATAATATACTGTTATCTGATAAGCTGACATTACAACTGAGTGTTGTATTGTAGGGATTTTAAGTTAGTTCTTTATTTTTCTCAAAAATTCTGAAACTCGCATTGTTATTGTAGGAAACTATAGCTACACGAGGCACAGAATATATATCCATTTAAAATATAGAAAGAATTACCTAAAATAAAAATCAAATACAGCACCCTATATAGCATAAGAAATCCAGAATGCTTGCTGCATCTGAAACAGAATATCTCTTACAGAGATTCTTGGTGGCTTTTGACATCCTGTAACACCTCCAGCTGAAATACATCATCAACAATGACATATCTATGGCTATTAAAGGAATATTAAGGCCATTTTTTTTTTTGTTAGGCCTCTGTGCTCTGCAATCCAGGATGTGTCCATCAGGGTGATTTACAGCCGTCTCTCCATCTCTGTGTGTGTGTGTGTGTGTGTGATGCTAGCAGCCCTGGCAGTCAATCAATCCATTTACTGTTGAAGCAGAGATCAGCTCAGGCCTCCGTGTCTCTGCTGGCTGCATCCAGCACCACGGACAGCGCCGCCATCTGTAATAAATAAACCGGCAGCTCAACCGGAACTTCAGCTGCTGCTTATTTATTATCTAACACCAATTAACATCACCAAAAACTGATTTCATCCTCAAACGACTCATTTTCCATCAACGTAATAGACCTTTTACCCCCGATGTGTTGTGAGCCTGCATAGCTCCTAAGGCTAAAATGTGCCATAACTGAATTTAGGGCAGGTCCGTCGTTGCATCACATGACATCACTCCCACTCAAACCACCCTGATCTATCGCTATTTTAGCCCTGATGCAAATGACACCCTGCGTGATCGTTTCATGGGCGCGCACGGACCTACAATCAAATATTGTCACCTCTGTGCGTCGTTAAACATGATGAGGTTACAGACGCCGGTCGTTAACATCACACACACAGTGTTGTTAAAAGGATACACAAAGTGTGCGTGTGTGTGACAGCACATGGCCACGTTTTTTTTTTTTTTTNTTTTTTTTTTTTTTGTTTTTTTTTGTAAAACACACATCCAGAGAAATAATCCGGCTTTGATCAAACCAGTTCGGGTTTGCGTCGCGTCCTTGGCTCAGCCCTGCGTCCATTCATCTTGTCGAGACTCGATAGAAATTCGATGCCCATCCATTATGGGGCCGGTAATCATATCTATAGTGGCTCATAAACGAGGGAGGGAGAAAAAAAAAGAAAAGGGATGGGGGAGAAAACCTCNTATCTATAGTGGCTCATAAACGAGGGAGGGAGAAAAAAAAAGAAAAGGGATGGGGGAGAAAACCTCGCACGTCAATAGGCTACTTACCGGGGTTTTATCTTGCTGGCTCGGGACTCCATTGCTGTCTGATGCTGCTAATGGTTTCATAATGAAAAAAGGTTCGCCGGGCTAAAATCTAACATCGTGAACGCGCTCTACGCTACAGCACAGACCCCCATCTTCATCCAGCCGCCGCTCCTCTCCTCTCCTCTCCTCTCCGCACCGTCGCTCTGGAGGGAGGCGGCGGCGGCTTGACAGTTTAGGGAGTATCCGCTGTTCCTTGGCCTGATTAGACACTCCAAACCAGCGGCTCCTACGTTTATTCCACAGAAATGCGAGGAGGAAGGAAAAAAAAAAACCCTTTAATCCAAACCAGGGCGAGTCAGCTTCTTCTCCNAAAAAACGAGAAAAATGGCTGACAACACTTTCGCTCACGTTTGCTCCCTCCGCCTCTCTCTCTCTCTCTCCTTCTAGCCTCCCTTCCTCTCCCTCTCCCGAAAATAAAGCTACACGCGCAAACACACGCGTACGCGCCGACTGAGCAGACCTACGCGCACGCAAACGCCTTTACGCACCATTACATTATCTTAAGACCGACGCGCCTGCAGCCTCCACCTAGTTATGTTAAGCCTATTGGTTTGTTTGCAAAGGAATCAGAGGGATGTGTGTATGTGTGTCAGGGTGGGGGGGGTAAGGACCTCCTCCTCCTTGCCTGACACTGATGCTCAACTGTAAGGCTTATAACATCTTGTAACATCTCAAGTATCGCTAACAGAGATGATAAGGAAGAAAGGTGGATGAGGAAAAGCAATTATTAAAGTAATAAGGAAGCAGGGAGTGTGTGAGAAAGATTGACATTGACAACACACACTGCAAGAGATAACACACACTGAGTGGTGAAGAGAAATCAAAGGGTAACCGGATGGATAGATGGATGGATGGATGATAGAGACAGAAGGAGGGAAGAGCAGCACAGTGTAAGTAATGCCATTATCACACACACTTCAGCATAAGACTATGGCTGGAGCCGGTTGGCATAGTAACGGAAGGAAGGAAAGCCATTTCCTGGGTGGGGAGACAGAAACAGAGAGAGCAGCACTTCCTCTTGAGACAGAGAAGTGTGAGTGAAAGCAGGAGTAAAAGATGTAGACAGAGAGAGCAGCAGCGATTTTTAAGAAACTAAGGAGTAAAAGAGGGAAAAAGACAGCAAGGCAATGCTTCAAACGCGCTCAAAGATGGCTTCAGAATACAGAGGAAGAGGAACGTTCAAAACATGCGAAACAGCACCAGCATGGAGACTGGTGACAATGATGTCACTCTGTCACCGTCGCTCAGCTGGAATAGCCATGGCGACTGGGTGCGCACCAGCCCCCTATACACCCTCCAGGGCTTTCAGTTGCTGTGGCGACGGAAGCAGCCAGACGTGGCAGAATGGAGGAAGGGAGGGGAGACGTGGTGTGTGTGTGTGTGTGTGTGTAAAAAAAAGAAAGATTAAAAAGTGGCAATAGACTCCCCCAGTTTACTTTCATTCAGCTGTACTACAATATCATCAGACACATCAACAAAAGAGCACGCACACACACACAACATAACCACCATCACATCTTATCTTTGTGACAGAAAGAGCAAGTGGATCTCTCTCTCTCGCTCTCTCTCTGTGTGTGTGTGTGTGTGTGTGTGTGTGTGTGTGTTTACGGAGCAGGCCGCGTCTCTAGAGGCTCTAGATGTTGAATACAAAGAAGGCGCCATATATGAAAAGCTTCTGAAAGAGACATATGAGAAGGTCGGCACTTTAAATGACAATAGGATTTAAAGGACAACAGACAATAAACAGCGACGCTTCATGTCCACTTCACACAACTATCAGCTGGAAATTCAATTCACGACCAAAACAGAAAGGATGGTACAAAATATTACCAACTAGAGCAGATAAAACAGCATATCACCAAGTAGGAAATACCTCAAAGAGTACAACAGCAGCAGCATGAAATTTGCTAAATTTCTATAATTTTTCCAACAGTATCTGTAACGCACTTGTCATTTTTCTGATACAGAATAATCAAGACAATGTAGTACATGTAGTACAATATATCATAATCATAATATAGTATAATAATGTAATAACACTATACCATTGTGCCTACTTGCATATTAGAAAACACGACTGCAACATTATTTGCATTTACTTGTAATATTGATACTAAATTTGAGCCTTATTATCTATGATCAGCTCCACTGATAATACAAACACACCCACACACACACAGACCCTCAGACATAATAGTTTCTGATCCCGATTAATGCGAGGCCTAAAAGGCAGATAGTATTTTTAACTCAACAAGAACTAATCCAATAACACCAATAAAACCTCGGACACATCAGCTGTGTCTGCAGACAGCTGAGGCCATCAGTCATGCTGAATAAAAGCCTGGCCGCTCAGCTTCAGACAATGACTCCACAGCAACGTACTATGGGATGCTTTTTTGGAGTGGCTCCAATCGTAGCAATGGCGAGGAGGTGAGAAGAAGGAGCGGGGTGGGGGTTGGGGGAAGCAGGAGACCTGGTATGACATCACCTCTCCTGCCCTGAGCAATGATGTAATGCATCAAAACAACAAAAAAAGCTCAGGTGCTTCGCCTTCCAGCCCAGTCATTAACGTCTCCGACAATCGTCAGGGGGGAGAACTGGGGCATCATTACATCACTGCAGCAACGGGGTCGTGTCTGGGGAATATCAGACCTCTGGCCCAACCCCCCCGTTTAATGCTTTCTAGGAACAAGCAAGCCTATTAATCATTTTTACTGACTAATCAGAACGTAAATGTAAAAGGAAAGAGGCAGGAACACAACGATCTCAGAGGAGTGTGACAGTAACACGAAAAATGCCACTTGAGAATAATGCAAATGCACTCGCACTCGATAGCAGCCTGTGGTAAATGCATGAAGTGGGGGTGGTGCCTCGTGTNGCAAATGCACTCGCACTCGATAGCAGCCTGTGGTAAATGCATGAAGTGGGGGTGGTGCCTCGTGTGGCGTCTGTAAACAGTCTGTGGACCCAGCGTGGCTGCAATGTTCCATGAACTGATAGGTCACGTGATGGTGTTTGCTTGCTGACGCGTAGCATTAGGGCTATAAAAACCCCATTACTCCATGGGTGACACTCGAGCACAAGTACACATGCACACACACACACACACACACACAGCTGAAAGCTTCAAGGAGGTCCATTTAGAAAGTTCAAAGCAATGACAAGAAATACTGAGATGACAGAACTGATCTCTGCAGAGCTTCACCCAGCTTTCCACAAACTCACGCCTACGCCATCTCTAAAAGTCACAGATGTTCAGAAAACATTAATGCAACATTTCAGGCGTTTTTGTATGAATTTATCCAGTGAAACATACAGCAGAGCGAGTTGAGATTCAGCAGAGCATTAAGAAGACATACTGTAGCTACACAGCAACAATGACAGACAAAAAATTTGCACGTTCCATCATAACAAGCAGTTTAAAATTGGTCAACCAAACTGAGCCAAGTTCCTCATTCAGCAGTCCAGTTCCTCAAACTATATTTTATTTTTGGTAACTTCAGTGACTTGATTATTCATACAGACTTGACAATAAGAGAGCAGAAGTGGCATTAGATGAGGGGTTCAGTGACATTAGCATCCAATGGAAAGAAAAGCTTCTAATTTCCAACCCAGCCAAAGAGACAAAGGATTTTTCTAGCTGAACACCGCAGGATATTGGGAAAGAAAAGAGGAGAGGAAAATTTGGGAATATTTGACATGATGTGCAGGATAAACGAGCCAGGATCTCTGCAAACAAATTATATTAAACTGCATCAAACGTCAACAGACGTTCTTGATTCCATTCTATGCCACCATAGGTTTTGGTGAAGGGAGGTTTTTCCAGTGTCTTTCTCAAAGAAACTACAGGACACGTGCGGATGAACACACACAAACACACTAGTTCAAACTTGAAATTATGTTTTACTGATCAGTGGCTGACTTGGTTCAAAAATTTGTTTTGTATACAGTGCTGGCTAAAAGTAAGTACTGCACCCCCCCCCCCCNCCCCCCCCCCCTATATTTTCGTGTAAACTTCCTGAGCTAAAATACCAAGTCCAAATACAACAAGTTTTTTTTTGTGTGTGTGTTAAAGTAAGTACAACTAAAAAAAAAGCCATAAGTTCTTAATAGTGTTAAGTAGGAAGACACTTTTGACATATTAAGATTTGAAGAAAAACACCAGTTTTATTAGTACAGATCAAACGGTAAGTTAAAACATCTTTGAGGTAGGGTCAGAGCAAATGGTTTTCACATGTTTTCACTGACTTGTAGAAATATAATAGTCATATTACCTACTCTGAAATACAAATTTAACTCTAAAGAATAGTTGAATATTCTGAAGAAATACTCAACTACTTGTAAAACGCCAATAACTGAATTTTGCTGTGTTTGAAGTGGCACTTTGGTATTTACACAAAAATACCGGGGGTGGNGCAATACTTGTGCAAAACTTTTGGCCAGTGCTGTAGAGATGTAGAGAAAATGCAACACTCCATACTGACATCATTGTAAATTACTCATTGACATGAGTCATATTATAGCAGCACCAAAACACAATGAATGAGAACGAAGAGCCTACTTTTCCATAGCTGCTACAACCTGAGGGATTATTGCATTTATCAAACCACCATCACCCCCGCGCTGCTCTGAAAATGATTTGGCAGAAGCACGTTGAACATTGGTGGGTGCATGGTGACAAAACATCTGTGCCGGCCCTGCACACAAGCCCCATAAATCAAAAATGAGCCAAAATGAATGACTAACTGAAGAGGCTTCAGTGTCGTTGACAGGTGTGAGAAAAGTTGATGAGTGAATGGAGGTTTCCGGATCAGGTTACAGCTTAACCGTGGAAGTTTATCAACTGGAAGTCTTTTAACCTTACAGTGTGAGGAGGAAGTATCCTGCTCTCTGTCTCACTCACCCAATTTTTTTGCATTAATCTAGTTGAATTCAAGCCATAATGTAATAAAAGTACAGGAAATGTCGAAACCTTCTAGCAGATTACCTTGTAAAGGAAATGTAAGCCTTATCAGAAAGATTCACTGTAGGAAAAACGGAGTTGTTTCCTGGTGTATTTTTCTCATTCGTGACCAAATGGAGACAGCGTGACATCAAATTGAGATATTTCCAGTGCAGCTACACTGGACTAAGTGTTTTTCGCTGCCTCTCTACAGCCATACAGGAAGAAATCCATCACAGAAGAGGCAGTGAGACCAATTTCTTCGCTGAAAGTCGCCTCAGTTAAGCAGAATGTAATGCAGTCACACAACACTTTGGTTTAGGTTATTTAGATTTCTATATGCCCATGTGAAAATGCTGTCACACAAAAAAAGAAGTTATAAAAGCCCCTTTCAGACACACACCCTGATTCTGATAATTTGCTGGCAATTAAACAAGTCAACCTCATGTTTCAGCAAAAGCAGCCCCAGCAATTTTAGGATCTAGTAACTTTTCTGTAACATTTCATTCATGGTACAAATGTGAGTAAATGCAGTTACACTGCCAACAAAGGCACACACAAGATTACAGAGCTCTGACAATGTTTTTGTTGTGTGGACCAATCATGCGAGATTAGGAACTGATGGATTTTCACTGAATATATGTTTCACAAACGATAAAAACGGCTGGAAAATAGTCACATGCAGATATTGGAAAGCTGCTCTCAATCCGTGCTAAAGACGAAATAAGCAGACAGCTAAACGGCACCATAATCGATGCTGCTGTATGACCATGTTGCTGTAAACATCTCTGTAATCTTTGTGCTGTAACCTCTCACCTTGTATATTATACATAGCTTCCTGCATCTCACCTGACAGACGCCAAATATCAAGAACAATTGCACCTCTATCCATAAAGGTCCTGGCATGTTATAATTTTGTTATAATTTTTGTTGTAATGTTTGAATGGCAAAAAACACCGCTTTAACAGATAGGTGATGCCAGCAATTGAGCTGATTCCATGTCCGAAAGGGGCAAAACACGTCACAATGAAACGACCTCAGTGATTAGCACAAACTGGGAATGTGTACAAAGGAGGAATCTAAGGGTGAGAATTTCCTTTCTGAACCCAGCAGTTTTAAATACAGCAGGTTTAAAACAAGTTTGATGGTGTAATCTGTTGAAATCTGGTCTCTGGATGAGCAGTTATTTCTCATGTGGAGGCTACTGAGTTCATTTTGACATTTTACTGCAGCTTCATGTGGGACGTCACGCTGGTTTTTGTTGTTGTTACTGCTGCACTGTTGTCACTTGACATTACTGTCCCCACGATGTTTGTCGGCATTACATCTTGCAGAAGTGTAGCATAATGTTTGAGGACTTGCACAACCAACACTTTGAACAAGCGCGGGATACGTGTGGCAGCAATCTTACATGCATGTACTGTATGCCTGTTAACATCAAATATAAATTGCATGGCACTTAGTCTGATCAGTCTCTTATTTACTTATCTAAAAGCAGCAAACCACCACCATCATAGACTGCATGATGATCTAATCTGAGAGGTCTCCATGCTCCTCGCTGCCTTTAGAAATGCATAAATGCTGTGACTTCAATGTGAAGTTCTACAAATTTTATTTTTAGGCATGTGCAAAATGTATATGCAGAACAGTTGAATGAGTATGTCTTATTAATAACTCAAGTGTCTCCTGCAATGTCTAATTTCAGCATAACACAGAACAAACCATCTGCTATAAACTATTATTTCAATTTAAGTCACCATTACCGCAAACATTCAAAACAGTGAACCTGATGGTCCTCGCTCGGCGGGCTCATTACCATCATACTAAATGTCATCTGTCAGTGCCTTTGAAAATACTTAACGTTCAAAACAGATCTTAGAATGTCAAAACTGAACTGACATGAAAAGCACATTAAAGGGCAGTATTAATAGATACACAACGCTGGCTGAGAAATGAAGCACAGCAAATCAAGGAGCACTTTTCTTTTCCCAAGGTACAGAAGGAAAAGTTTCACCCTCGATATGTGTTCTAATTCCATCACAGCATAATTCTTGCTATGCTGCTGTAAAAAATGTAAAGCTGGGTTTTCTTTGTGGTTGCTCAGGTACTCAACTCGTCCAAACAGACAAAGAACAGCTGCAAAAACCTGGAAAACACATTTTATATTTTACACTGGAGAGAAAAAAAAAAGTCTTTTTTGACGATCAAGTCACTGATTTAAAAATATGTAAATACTCGTCTCTGAGCTGTTGAATAACTCCAGTCCTGAAACCCAAAGCTGTAGGAAGAAATACAGGCAAGAATGTGGGGAAAATAAATGTACGGTACACCATTTTTTTGCTTTCATTTCCTACACGCTGTCTATTCAAACCTGAGGCTTTTGTATCTGCACGACTGAAGCAGAGCAGGTTGTCACAAAGGACGGATCTAAAAATAGGAGCTCTGCTTTTCCACGGATGAAGAGTGGCAGGTTTTGTTCTTTCTCTCCCTTGTCGTTAGGGTTAGGGTTAGTGCAGGTTACTGCAGGACTGCCCACGATCCCGGACGCGCAGGAATTGAAGATATACAGTATCCGAAAGCTTTTTAATACTGATTTACAGCGCTGAATCTCTTGTATCATTCAAAAGGATGAGATGCAAAGCAGATCACCGTACCATCTGTGGATCAGATAGTTCCAAAAATTGAGGCAACAGATCCACACCCACGCTGTGAAGATAATAATCTGTGTAATTCCACAGAGCCTAAAGAGAGTCAATACCATTATCGAGCACATCAGCAGAGACGTGTTGTGTTCGAGATCCCTCAATCAGCTAAATTGTTGCCATTATCTCTGTTTACAGGCCCTAAGCTATGCCGATTTGATGTTTATCATTCCGCTGTCATCACCTGGCGACGGGTCCATCTTTCAACCGAGCATGCTTGTTTTTCCAGCGTAACCACAGATCAAAATCACAGTAATATGTATGGAAGCGGAGGGTGAAACATTTTTTTAACAGGGCGAGGGCAACAAATTCAATTTGTGTTCCTGTTGATGTTGTCGTAATAGAGTTTGAGTGTGGCGCAGGCTTCCTCTTTATCATTCCTGATGCCGGCAAAAAGGAAGATCTTTTTTAAGGGGAGCTACAGACGTGACAAATCGGGAACGGACAAAGATAGATAAACTACCAGCAGATACAAGCACAGACAGCTAGGATGCACACACACACACACACACACACACACACACCNGCAGATACAAGCACAGACAGCTAGGATGCACACACACACACACACACACACACACACACCAGACAGCAGTATTAATAGATATAGTACCTGAGCTTTATTGCATTCCTGCGAGCCAGGATAAGGAGAGAGAGCCATGAAAAGAAGCAGAGGAGATAAAAGTTACCAACATGCCACTTGTCAGTGAAGGATGTGAGAAATGAGGCCTGAAGCATCAGCAGCGTGTTAAGATGCAGCATCCTGCATCATGCTGCAAGAAATGTCCAAAAAAAAAAAAAAAATTCAAAAATTTAACTACATACTATGCACAAGTTCACAGCCTTATTTCTCCCTCAAGGAGAGAAAAAATATCTTAATTAATTTCACGTTTGTGATATTTTCAGTTGCTGTCATGAATTTCTGTGGAAAAGTCAGAAAATTCTACTTATTTCAGGGTAACATAACTTTGTTCAGGATTTTTTTTTTTTTTTTTTTTTTTTAATCTCACCCTGCTGGAAAATAATTTTATTCCCTTTAAGAGCAACATGATTCCAGGACTCAACTCCAGAATAAAGAATTTTCAAGGTGAAGAACTTTCATAGTGCAGTTAGCCAAGGACAGACCGGGAACACACAGACATGCACATTATTATTCTGACTCACACACACACAAACACACACACACACACACACACACACACACCCTGTCTCTTCTGCAGGCCTACAGATTACTGAGGAGCCTCTTTGACTTCTGAACCTCCTCATTTTCGCTGCAGGACATTTTCAACCTTGACGTGGAGAATAAGCTAACGATTAAAAGGTGTTATACCTTATGTATAAATGTATGACTTTTAAACAAAAAATATATCATTGCCAACTTAACTCTGATACCTTGATATTATTACTTCAAACAAATGAGACCAGAGAGGAGAAGGCTAATAAACCCTCACAGGATGTTGCTACTTGATACCCTTCCCTTAACAAAGAGGAAGCTAAAAAACAATGACGGCTAAAGAAAACAGATAAGATAAAATACAACTGAAGCTTTACACCAAATTTGACCTGGTTGAAGAGAACATGACAGGACTGAATGTTTTCATACTGACATTTTAGAAGCAGTGGTTTAATTCCAGGCTCCATTAACAATGTCATTTTAAGAAGTTTTAAGAGATAAAGCTTTAGCCAGCAACTGTTGCTAGCTGAGATGACAACTGTCATTAATAAATTTTGATTCTGGCATGATTCAATTTTCAACATAATTGTTTTTTTTTTTTTTTTNTTTTTTTTTTTTTTTGTTTTTTTTTTGTTTTTTTTAACCTTTCTAACAACGAGGCCACCTTGATGGAGGGAAGCCTGAAGGAGTATTGATCGTCTGCCTGCTGCTTATAAAATGATCAAACAGCTGCTTCAGTTGCCCTATCGGCCACTTGGTAAACTGGGTCAACCCAGAAGGACTGTACTCAGCTGCTAAGAGGGTTTTGGATGTCTGTGTTGAGGACAGAGAAGATGAAAATCAAAACTGACTAAATGGTTAGAATTCTGCTGATTTTTCTACATGATTCTGAGGTCTGAACAGAGCAAGAGCCTGTTATTCACGCAGACATTTCAAACTGAATGATAGACAGAATGAGCACAGGGACATGAAGCGAGCGGATGAGTAAGAGATCAGAGAAAAAAGCTGTGTGTGTTTGTGTGCTTGCTGGTGTGTGTGTGGCAGGTCAACAGCCTGTGCAAATGGTTGGTGATGTACGAGGAAGAGATGGCGTGTGACAGATAAAGTGCAAAACGGAGAGAGACAGAAAGATTATGAGCCTGAGCAAGGGAGAACATAAAGAGGTCTTGTATTTGTGTGTGTGTGATTTGTGTGTATATATTTTTTATATTACCAGCCTTTGCTTTGTGTCCTAAATTTCTAGATTGTCACTTTGTTTCTAATTATGGGATTTCATTTGACTCCCAATGAGAACTACAAAAGTAAAATAATTTTTGCTACAACCTATTTTACATTTGGAACAGCACAAACACGTTCATCATGGATTAGGCATGAATGGCTGCTCGTCATTTTCTGTCTCATGGTTCTAACTGGTAATTTGCAACTCTGTTGTTTGTGTTTTTAATCTTTAATTTTGGTGACATTGTTGATCCTAATGCTTAACGTGGCAGTGTTTGACCGCTAGATTTCTCAGCACGGTCAGCAATGTGATGCCAGTTTTTAAACTTAGAGTCCTTAAAATGTTTCATTTGTCATTTCAGCATTTCATCATAAATTTAAACAGAAAATGTAAACATAATTAAGATTCATAGCACCATCACATCCCAGTATTGTTCCATTAAAACCTTATAAACCTTATAAATGTTTAGCCATGGCTCATGTATTTTGTCTTTTTCCAAAAAAAAAAAAAAAAAAAAAGACATCTGGGACTGGGTATTCATAATGGGCCAAGTTGCTGCTTTGTTGTAAAATGAAAACAAAAATGCTGAGACTTACTGCTTTTAAACCTGATACGAGACAACAGTTTTCAAAGATGGAGATCCTCTACCAATTACATGAATGATATTACACTGGCTCAGTCATGATCTATTGTAGATATATGGGGATAGAATGGAAACTGGAATATGAGCAAAGATGGAGGGTAAAAGGGAGAATGTGTTACATCATGCCCTAAATCAAAATCTTTTAATGTTACCAACCAAGTTTAAAAAAAAAAAAAAAAAAAAAAAAAAATCCAGGTGTGGTCTTTAACTCTGGTTATAAATCCAAATGGCACATTAAAAGTTTAGCCAAAATTACTTTCTTTGACCTTAGAAATATCACTATTACATTATTGAATACATGTGTTGTTTGCGATGATGGATTACCTATCCAAGAATGTTTCAAGTATCAAGTTAATATTAATAGCGTACCATAATGAACTGAAACCAATGGTGGTCTGGAAGGAGGGAAAAAAAATGTATTCACCGTTCCAGTAGTATGCTTTGGAAAATGATTGTCAGTAATGTGTATGAAAATTGAATATAATAGACATGCAAAATGGCTGGTATGGTCCTTTAAACACGTTTTTGGTGCCTTTGTACAATCCAATATAACTCAAAACAACAGCCTGCAACAAACAACAAACTGTATTTCTGTGAAGCTTATTTTGTTCAGTTTTGGTGACACTGTCAGAAAGGCACTGATTCAATCACACCATCATGTTGGAGACTGTATTTTGTGGTGAGGTTGTATTGGATTGTATTATACTTAAGTCTTTGTCATATTTTCCCTCCTCATTGTATGTAAAAGGAGTTTTACAAAGTATTAGAATCACGTTTGAATACAATATTGGAATACAAAATCACAACTAACTAGGGCCTCAGAAATGACTATAATAACTGAATCATCGCCTCTCTGACACACCATCAACAAAAACTTCACAAAGACAGGTTATGTTTTAGGGTTTTGCATTGTACATGTGCACTAAATGACTAATATTTCATAATTTCACTGGTATTTATAATTTTATTGTCTTACTTCATCTGCAGCCTGCTGTTGTCTGAGTTTGCGTTGTCATCACTGTGAATGACATTGAATTGTCTATATTAACGTATAAAGACTGACTGATTCATTGACTTATTGACTGAAACCTTCATTAACTAATGGAGCTGTCTATCTATCCAACAAATATGTCACACTGTAAGTACGCAGCTCGGCTCCCCTATAAAAGGAAAATGAATCTGAAATGTAATTGTCCAAATGGATCCAGTATTTATCAAGGAATCCATACCTTACATGAATATTGCTTTGGGTCTGGTAGAAAATAAACTGCAATATGTTAGAACCCTGAGAACCAAATAATCCTCAATTCACATATAATAAATCTGCTTCAGATTATGCTGGAGGGTGGGGGAGGGTGGTGTGGAGGTAGGCAGTATTCCCACAAGGAACTTCCACTCCTGGGTTACCATTACATGTATATTTTAGGTATTGAGCTGGCCCAGAGCAACGTACGATGACCGAGTAAGTTCAGTGTGTTGAGAGCACGACTAACTGCTGACAGACATCCTTGACATTGTCGTGATAGAATCTGTGACTCCGGAGTTGTGGTACGCTCTCTAGATGAAGGCTCGATTCCATGTCTCAGGGTAAAGATTAGTGCAGCATCATGTCACATGTCATCATTCTCTGTCAGTACATTTACACATGCTAAAACTGTGAATCTAATCCGATTAAGGCACTGAAAAGATTTTTTCCAAATGTCATGTAAACACCATAATCAGAGTGAGATTGGTGTTATCATGGTGTACGACAATTAACAGACTTAGATTATGAGACTAAGTCGATTTACTCAAAGAATGTCAATGCTCCATCAGCTAGCAACTGCTGTGAGAATTCTGTGCATTTACTTCTTCGCTTGCCAACAAAAAAACGAGTTATGTATGTTGTGTGAACAACTGAATGCTCTTAATTACATAATTACATCTATGTACAAGGCGTACGCTGTATTTTGATCTTAATCACAGTACAAACAAAAATTGGAGTGTAGCGTACACATGAACGCAGTGAGTGAGGAACAAAAACAATTTTACACACACACATATGTGTGTGTGTGTGTATACACACTCAGTTTAGTATAGCAATAACCCGATCTGGTAGTAATCAGTCAGCATTTCAAAATGATAAATTATTAAAAAAAAAAAAAAAAAAAACATCCATCGGAATGTAATTTATTATATGTCTTCAATTAGCTAATCTATTAAATAAGTTTCTTAATGACATTTGCCTTTATGCCAGAAATTGCTTGTTCAGATTATGCATTGCTTTGTTCTGAAAACTGAATGTAATGTTTCATGATTATTATTCTTTTAAAAATAGAATGTTATTGTTCTAGTCTGCCAGCATTTTCCTGCTGACAGTATGGATTTAGATATGGCCTAAATGAAACACATTTGTCTACAAATCGGCGGGTCCTCTGATGTTGTTGTACCTGGCCTCACATTTCCCTTTAACATTTGTGACTAAGCTGATTAAAGCCCCGGAGTTTCTCCTCTGAGAATTTTTTTAACCTCTTAAATATGCTCCAGTATGGAGTGGAAAATCTGAACACTGCATGGCATTCAAAACGCTGCAGATTAGCTTGCTATGTCAGCTTAGCATCCACCCGGTTTCAGCCCCTTTTGCTCTCCTCCGCTCCATCCAATCTCTGTCTGCTACTTAGCAGGAGCAGCATCTTATGGCATGCTTTTTGAAGTTAGCTCCTTTCTCTACTGTACTTCTAAGTGCGCTGAGCGAGCCAATTTGGGACTGCTGGTTGCCATGGCGCCCAATCTATCGTTCCCACAGGAACGTACTACGGGGCAGAGAGCCGGGTGTGTGATGGAGACGTCAGGCCATGAGAAAGTTCAGCTCAGTCTTTTGCATCAAAAACACAGAGTCTAAATTTAGGAAGTGGGGTGGGGTTAGATTTAAAGAGGAGGGAGATGACGTTTTATTTTGCATTTTCTTTTTTAAGCAGAGAAACACGGCGTTTCACGATGTTCCAACTAGGGCCGGGTACACTCGCAGAACCCCAAGGGAGTGTCAGGAATGAAGGGAATGCAATGAAATTGTGCAGAACAGGCAAATAGTGTGAACCAAATGCATGCTGGGTATTTGCATCATTAGTGTGAAAGTGCTTTGCTTCCTATTCCCAGAGAAAGAAAGCGCAGAGGAAGAAGGAAACAAGCAACTAATTCTTACTCTGCTTGGGTCAAATTAGCTCTAATGGTGAAAGTCAATACTCTTCCATAAATATAGCACTTTTACCTCTCAGAGAGTTGAGAGTTTAAAGGACAGTTAGTAGGTTAAATTCCCACAGAGATTATTCTAGCTAAAAAATCTGCACAATCGCCTATGGTATTTTGGTTTAAAGTGTCCAAAAAAACTAAAGATGTTATGTTATTTAAAATATAGCTCCTATTCTTCCTACTGATATTGTTTTCACTGTAGCACAGAAAAAAGAATTGATGCAGCTATAGATATGAATAAAAAAAGAACTTAGTTTTGGATATAATGTATGGATGCTGTTATGGTGGAAATCGAATGCAGGTAATTTGATTCTGTTTAGTACAATCGACATACGGTCAGGCTGAAATAAGTTATTTTCTGATGTATGTTTTAACAAACTTAACAATACCACTCCTATTGTTTCATTAGTAAATGGGATTTTATGGCAAATAGAACTGTTGTCTTCCCTACAGTTTTCTCTGCCTGTGCTACTCATAATAACTAACAAAAAGCAATACCTCTTCAGCATCAAATGCTGTTTGTTTACTGTAAAACTGCCAAATTTTACAATTTAAAGGACCATACCAGTCGCAGCCGTTGGTTTCAGCTCATTTCAGCACGCAACAAAACTCAACTTATACTGACTTGACACATGACAGAGACCTTATTATTTTGGTCAAAGTTACTTAATTTTAGCGTTTTGATGCAGTTAAAAGCATGGAGTGATCTGAGAATTCTTCAGGGACTATATTCCCTGGCAGAAACATACATTTTCTTCCGTGTAGCTCTGTGTTGGATCGATAACATTAACTAACTTCAACAAAAAAGAAAAACGGCATGTGGCTTGCAGTGATGGATTACCTATCTCATGCATGTTTCTTCAGGAGCTGATTATTACAGGAATGAACTGAGACCAATGACAGTCTGGAAATCTATTGCTACAGTAGAATACTTTGGAAAACGGGTGCTACTAATGTGACATGTATGTAGGAAATATTGGGCTCAAATACGCAAAACCTCCTGTATGGTGTCATTTTAACTTATGTTCATGGTTTTGTGGAGTGAAATGAGCAGAACATCAGTTTGCAGAATAAACAGCCATTCTATTGGTGTTGAGATGAATTAAGAAACATGTTCCTATATGTCTAAACACAGAACTCTCTATCAGATTTACATCCATTTGTGTTAGTTTGATGACCACATAAATAAACCATATGTTCAATACAAAGCATATTCGATGCATGTTTGAACTTTGAGTTAGTTTAGGAAGAGATTTTGGGAGTGTGTGCCGACACGATGGGTAGAGCCTGACATCACAAACATACCAAACATTAGAGGAAGAGACAAACAAGCTTTCTAGGAGCCAAGTACAACACACACACAAACCCCACTGGGATGCTCAACGAACTACACAACATTTGATGTAGTGGGAGTAGAGCACTGACACAGTGAAGGCAACAGCAGCTCGAAAAATTAGCCCAAAGTGAAGCAAATGTACTTCAACAAGAAAGGGTGAAACACCAATTTAACCTCTATGGAGAGGACAGCCCATGGGTGCCACAATTAGAAAAATAGTCTCAAATGGCACCCTGTGGAGACAAGGGTGCCCTGAGCAACACGACACAACACTCATGTTCAGTGAAGGGCACAAACAGAGAGAAACGCAGATGACAACACACTCTGGATTTAACGGGGAACACACACATACATGTTCAGCAACGTTCTCAAGTAGAACAGTTTTCTCTGGAAGTAGCACAGCGCAAACAGCGTCTCTGAGCATGTCTGAGCCTCTGGAGCATGCAGCGAAGGTAAACTTAAAACTGCAGCGTGGCGCCGCTTGTCACAGAGCGTAACTCACCGTGTGGTAGCCCCGGCCTATCGGCGGCTTTCCAGTGGGGTACGGATCCACGGTGTCGATGATTGTCTGCCTTTCCCCTTTCTGGTTGATCTTGCGGAACCGCCGGCGGGACTGTCTGTGGGAGGCTTGGCGCTGAAAGTACTCCTCATTTTNCAGTCTCACTAACCCCACCCTCCGATACTCCTTCTCCTGCCTCCTGCCGCTCTCGCTACATTAAAATAGAAGCGAGTGTGGGCTGCACACCTACGTCAAAAGGTACTTCACAACACAAAATCAGGGAGACAGATGGAGGTATTACTGAGAAATTTGGAGAGGGGGGAGAGAGAGAGGAAAGCCAGGTAAAGAGAGTGATGACATGATGTAGACGATGGAGAAAAAGACGACAAGAATGTGCAAATTTACACCCTCTCAACTCTCTTTGCCAAACATGTTAAATCAAAATTAAGACTTTAAGAGGAGATAAATCCGTGTTTCAGTTGAACCCACAGGAGGGGAAAAAACATTTTCCCTGTGGAAAGTGGGGCAGAGCACTACTGCAGCACAGCAGTCAAGTGAAGTCATATTGTACAGAACAGTATTTTTTGGCTAAAGGCTTCTTTAATGGGACCATTTTGTTGTCTTGCGGCTTCGGCTCATGATGGAATGACAAATTTAAGTTGTTTTTTTTTTTTTTTTTTNTTTTTTTTTTTTTTTTTTCCTTGGTGCTTTCATTGCAGCTTCACATTTCACAGCACTCAGCCTGTGGGATTACACCACTAAAAATCTCTCGCTGCTATACCAGCTGCTGCCATGACAACGGCAGAGGAGCTGCGTAAGTGAGAGCATAAGTGTGATTGTGTGTCTAATTGCAAATCTCTGGGCCAAGTTCACGTATGTGTATATATATATATATATATACAGCTAATACACGTGACTTGCCTATTTTTCTTCTGTTATGCATTTTGATAATCTCTCTTTCAATGTGTGCTCATATGTGAAACTGCATATCTTTGTGAGTGTGTGACTCTGGAGCACGGTGGGGGCAGGGAGCTTATGCTTGCGTATCTATATCTCGGCGGCACAAACCTCTTCTCTGTAATTACGGGGTGGTTTGTGACAAAGTGGCTGATATCTGCAGCAGGGGCGAGGGGAGCAGAAGGGGTGATTACTGAGGGCTTGTGTGTGTGTGGCTGTGAGAAGCTCCATCTAGGATGCGTCTTCACGGGAATGCAGCAATTACAGCACGCGAGATGGAGATTACTGAAATGTTCTGTGATTGCAGCCAAAGACAGACGGTCATTATTCCACCCTGACAATGCATGGTTAGGTTTCATCGGATCCCTCAAAACACAGCAAAATGGCGGATTCATATATGCAAGAGATGGTGCTGGTGATGGTGTGTGTGTGTGTGTGCGTGTGTGTGTGTGTGTAGGCCGAGTATGTACTGTTTACATGTATTATGCTAGTAAGTGCATCAAAATCGATGTCTGCACTGGTTTAATAGCCAGTTTTCAACCAAAACCATAATGGCTTCAATTGCCACATTGACTTTACATGCATGTTAAAACTTTGAGGCAATAAATCAGTTTTTGTACCATGTAAACACCATTATTAGATTCAAATCAGCATAAATCAATATTGTACTCCAAGTAAAACATCTAGGTTATGAACTTGTAAGAGGATTTACTCAGGCATGGCATAAGACATATAGATGGATAGAATTAATAGACTTTATGGTTTGCTGAATATATAGGACTTGTTGCTTCATTGGCTTATGAAAGGTGAGATAACGAATGCACAAGTCATATGGGTTAGGGTTCGGGTTATTTTTACCATAATCGCAAGACAAACAATATTTGCAGTACAGTGTGCCTATAAATGCATTGACTGTGTGCAGGTTTGCTGGCCAAAGTCATTTAAAATTTTATACAACTTTGTTTTGTTTTTTTTCCGCACATCAACATAACCAATAATGTGATACTGATCAATACTGAAATGCGTTTTGTTATGTTTCTTAAAAAGTGTCCTGTGTAGTATATTTGCCTATTTTTCATTTACATTGCTTTCCTCTTTCCTTTGCTCATTTCCAAGATGAATCAGTTCATGGATGGAATTTGCTGAAGCTATGAGAGGAGTTATATTTACTGGCTGCATATGAAAGTTCCCCCATCTGCTGTGGTGAGTCATCAAACAAACAGACCTGAAGTGTATCTAACTGTCTGAATGCATGTAAGGCCGATTTTTATCTCGTGTACTGGCAGCATCAGTCCACAATCACCAGCAAAACTCTACGTCTTGTGATCTGCAGGGGCTTCTGCTCAGTAGAAGAACCGCATTGTGCTGCTTTTATTCCCCAGTGGGACAGCATGATTTGTTCTAAAGAACTTCTTCATGAGGCTGCCTATGCCAACTTTTGATTTGTTATAAAAGTGGGTCAGAGTTTCGACCAGCTCTGGATTTGAGAAACCACATTCTGGAAGGACTCCAGCAAGGACACTGTTAAGCACAGCTTTGCCTAAACACAGGTTTAAGGCCATGATGAAATATCAATGAGGCACTTATAAAAATTAGTCTAAAGCCTCATGGAACAACTCATGAAGACTATTCAAAATAATAACCGTGCGCTGTTCAACGAGCGAGGAGCGGTAGAGCCACATGGTATAGCTCACTCCCAAATGATGCTTTTTAAAGCATGCTGGCATTAATTCCATGAATTTTCCAGTCTGCTAACACTGGAGACAACCGCTGCTAGCAGGCTGTCCTTGGGACCCCATAAGGGAGAAATACAGCATGCAGCATGTGTGCATTGTAACGTAAATCAGGGATTTATTTAAATGTAGAATGACAGTTGAACGCAATCAAGTACTTGTTGGATTAGATAGGGACTAGAGAGTTTGTAAATATGTAAGTATGTTCTCTGCTGTTGTATAAGTGCATACATGTGCTAATTCCTTAGACACTAGCAGGCCGAAAGTTGGAAAAGCGGGACTCACCACAATCATCTCTGAGGGTTCCAAGACGATGCACTCACATCCACGTCGCAGGCTGCCTGCTGATCTCTTGCCAAAACTAGAAGGGCAGAAACAAATAATGTGAAAAGCAAGAATTTAGGATTTAAAGTTTACCTAAAGACAGGCAGACTATAATACACGCCTGTTAAGACTATTTGCAATAAGTGTCCATCTAATATGGAGGACAAAGTTGGTGGCTTTCTTTTGAATTCTGAGTCTCACGCCGATAAGCAGCACAGACTCAGTATATTAACCAGGGAAAGTTTGCTGTGTGAGCCTATAGGAAGCTCTCTGCTCTACACTTTAAATATTCAGTATGGAATTCCTGTATGAAATGTGGAACAGAGCAGCATTGACAGGACAGTTCCTTCTTTCATCTGTGATTATACCCACCCAGTGGGAAACACCCACTACTGGAAAAGTCTGCTTTCATGACATCACAATTTGTACAGTATGCTTCGTTCCTAATGAGGAGGGGGACCAGGATATTAAAAGCAGGAGAGACCAAAATGTCTCAAAGAAGGGCAGCAGCCATGGAAAATATGAGCATGAGGAGATCCAACTTGGGGCTTAGTGTAACTGCAGTTTTCGTCCAGCATCCTACCTCAGTGCACAGACCAGGATTTCCTTGTATGTTATTTTTTAACAAGTGTGTGTTCATGAAAACTTGACCCACATACATGGTTTTCTGATTGTTTTGTAAGATATACTCAGAAATACAGACAACTCCTGAGTTTATACCTAATAGTTGGGATATATGCAAGTAAGTGACATGTTTATTTAACTATTTTTTAAATATATATTTTCAGTGAAGTCAAGAAGGAAGACTAAGTGCATATTTATTACAACTTATTCATTACACAGTAGCTGAGAATGTTCTGCCCCAATCTTGTTATTTATGTTTGGTGTGGATCTGGATCCAGAGGTGAATCAAAGAATTTTAAAAATGAATTCTCAACATTGCATGACAGGGTGTTTTTCGATATTTTAATATTTTGATTTTCAAAAGCAATACTTTATGCCATTCAATAGATGTAATTTGCCAGACTAGTTAAAGGAATCGCCTTACAACAACCAATGGTTGTTTCTTTCTCTTTACACCAGTTTGTCATTGGAAGAAGACAAATGTTGTTTCAGCTTGTTCGGCCTTTGCAGATGTTTGCGCTCTATTGAGTGCTTCTTTTATTACCTCTGCAAATATCTCGGAAAGTTATGGACAGATTTCGATGAAATTTGGGGGACAGATAATGTCAAGAGGAGGAAGTGATTAAATTTTGGAGTTGATCCAGATCATATTCTGGATCCAAGTTCTGGGTACTGTGGATACTGTGGATCCCCAGTACTGTACAAGTACTGGGGATTTTGTTGGCTTTGGCTGAGGTATGTGCTCTCGGAGTGCCTTTCTTGTTTTAGCTGTAGGGTCACAATTCTTTTGTGATTCAAAAGCTGGGTCTGTTGATGCATGTGGCCAAATAACCGTGCAGCTGGAACTAACAGTGGAGCAACAAGTTCCTGGCTGCTCACGGTGAGAGGTGTGTACCGGTGTGGTGACCTGCATAGAGACTATGGAGGTGGCAGCTTTCATCAATCATGCTGACAGGTGCAGACCTCAGGCAAAGCGTGGCTTAAACGCTTTAGAGCTCTGGGCATGTGGCTACATGTTGTGGTCAGGGTGCAAAGTAAACAACAGCTAACTGTAACGAGATGAAGTTTGGCTGAAGTTGGTGAGATATTCTACCAGCCACTTAGCGGTAAGCAAAATATGATCTTGTGGTCCTTATGTTTTGTTAAAAAAAAAAAAAAAAAAAAATCAATTTAGCTGGCTTTTCTTTCCATTCTTGCTTCTCTGCAGAGACCAGCCTTTGCTGGGTATTGTATTTTTCCCCTCCAGTCATTCTAGTTTTTCCTCTGCCAGTACCACAATTTCATGTGACTAATTTCTCAACAAAATGATATTCCTACAGTGGCAGTGCTGGCCTAAAGGAAACATTTGACCAAAAGGTTGCTGGTTCAATCCATGGCCCGGCTGAGGAAATCTGGTTTGGGGAGGTGAATGAGCAGTGCCTGCCTCATTATCACTATTGAGGTGCCCTTAAGCAAGTAGCATCTAGCTCTGAATTTCAAATCATTTGCCGTTAATTGGTTAAAAAACAAAAAGAAATCAAACATTACGGACTGATCGGGCTGCTGTGAGAACAGACACTGAGGGGTTAATGCTGATGGTTTGTTTATATTGCCTGAGCTTCAGTTTAATGTGCTTTAGTTCTGATTGTGTCCCAGACATACAAGTCTGGATCGTGCTAAAGAGAGCTCACATTCTCACAAATGCTGTAACTCTTCTGCAACAAAGATGATTTGTCAGTTATGCAGCAGCTTCAGAGAAACAAATTCTGCTTTTAATCTTGTTTTACAGACGTCTGCATTTGGTTCCAGCTCTGATCCTCCCTTTGCTCGAGTGGTGATTCCACCCATTACGACTCATAAAACACGTTAGGCCACCAAACGCCACCGCTGAGATGGCATGTTCCATCACGTTCCTCCATTACATTCCTGACATCAGTAATCCAATCCTCCATTTTGCAGTAGCCAAATGCCACTGGCAATGTGAGATATTAAAGAAGGGATTATAGAAGTGCAGAGCACAGGGGTGGGAGGGGGGGTTATACCAACACAAAAGTGTCTTGTTTAGAGATTAAAGCCTCCATTGCTCTATGGCTGGTCCAGAGCAAATAGAAAAGTACCAGGCCTGTCCTGTGGGTGAATGAATATTGAAACAACAAACACAAAAACTGAAACATCTTAAATAAACATGGAAATCAGTCACAGCGCATTTACTGTTTGACCCAAATATTTAACTTTTAGCTCTATTAATGATGCTGAAATGTTTTCGCAATCTATTTTATATGAATACTGCAGTACTACAACACAGATCCATAAGCTGCATTAAGGTTTATGCTTTATTTGCTGCATACGCTACTCAGGAACTTTCTTTCATTTCACAACAACGAACTAGGACTCATTTTGGCACCTGAACTGTAGTTTTTGGGGCTTGTTCAGTTCCTACTCCAGAGCAGGTATGCTGCACTGGTTCACGAACTACTGAATAAAACTTGAAAGCCCGAGCATTGCCAATTGGTCAGATACAAGCTTTGCACGGCTCAAACAGGTGGACATTTTTGAGTACTCACACTTGGCTTGTTTGTATATACAGAATACAGAATAACAGCAACATCAAGGTTTCCAGACTTTTCAACAATGGAAAACTACTAGAGAAGGAATAAGTGGAATAAGGTGCAAGCACTTTTTTTTTTTTTTTTTTTTTTTAAATGTAGTTGAGGAGATCCAGAGAGACCTTTGAGTTGTCACCTCAAAACGAAAAGATCTAGTTGTATGTCTCGCTCCAATAGACCAAGATGTCAATTCCTCAAATTTCTACAATCTTCATGGTACTTGAAGTGGAAATGCAAGCAAGAAACTCATTGAAGGCACCACTTATTTCCTAATCCAGATAGTTCTGGGTAAAGTAGATCTTAAATTAGTTCTGACCTTTGGGTGGGAAAGCGCCTATACATCGAACACCATCATGTTGATATTAGCTTAGCATATAGGCTAACCTGCAGAATCTTATATACCCCTTGACGAAAAAGCCATTATGTAAAACTACATTATGTAAAACTGCAGTGCCCATTCAAAATGTGCCTGTTTGGAACAGGCCGGACTTTATTGTGTGCACTGCAGCCTGCCATAACTTTGTTCTGCACGTCCTCATGAGCTAGCTTGGTTTACTGTAGGGAGTCTGATTGAGACTGTGGCACTGGACTGGAGCATATCCCGCCACACCCAGGGCGTATCCTGCTGTGCACTGACACAGCTCAATTCAAGAACCGCTCATCCAAACAACTTCACATGCGACATTGCACGTCCTTGGGTCCTGAGCAATAAACCTGCCGAATATCAACTTCATACAGTGCTGGGTTCTAGAGATNCGTCCTTGGGTCCTGAGCAATAAACCTGCCGAATATCAACTTCATACAGTGCTGGGTTCTAGAGATACTGGTGCCACAGACAGAGATTTCTGCCTTTATAGTTAAATGCCACATTCAGAATCTCTCATCTCTAAATAATGTAGTCTGTGAACCTACTTATAATATGATTTTAAAGTTCCCAAATTTGCTTTGGAGACTTTGTATGAGCTGGTGCAGAAAAGTGGTCAATATCCCATTTTGACATTAAACCCTTTAGTTCTGTTTCTGCCTGATGACTGACGGCTCTGCTCCGTCGGCCTCGCATCCCCCCATTACACAACGAGCCTGGGCGTCTGGAATGTCAGTCCTCACGCATCACCAGCCTTTCACTCTGTGAGCCACGCAGCCCACCAAATCCATTCTGCTGTCTGACTGAACCGCTCCGATCCCTAATCTCCGGGGGATGGGGGGTATCTCACGTCTCTGCTAAGCTTTTTAACTGACTAACTGGTAAGAGGAAGCACAAGCTTTTTTTAACCCACCCGACAAAGATTAAACACCCTGGTTGTGCAAGACTTAAGACCCAAGACAGAGAAAAGAAGGAGAGGTCAGATGAGGAGGGAGGAGGACTTTAAATGCGCATGAGTGGGTGGGTGGCAGGGTATGGGTGGGGGGAGTATGGACCAGGGGTGATTGGTCACAACTTCTAAGTCAATGAAAACACCATCTAGGCTTGAACGGTTTACCAACTTTCCTCTGAGCAGCAGCTGACCATCTCTCCGCTTCTCACCTTGCAAACAGAATTCCTCAGAGTAACAACGCAGTGCCTCCCGAACCCTTGCCCGGCCGCTTTCTAAATAGAAGCTGAAACCGCTGCCAAGAAGTTGCGAGTGACTTGTGCCTTTTGCTTCCCAAAATACAACTTCACTGTCAATGTAATTCAAGAGAAAAGGGCACTGATCTAGAGAGTTTGAGACTAACTCCAAACTTTTCCCAGACGCATCAATCAATCCGTTATCAATCTTTTTTTTTTTTTTATTCCACCTTCTGCACAGCAGGGGCTTTGTCTCTGGTTTGGTTTCAAAGTTCCTACAACAAGAAAAACATGCACCTTTTACTGGCAGCACACTCTGCACGCTCACAAATCCAAAATAACATCAAAGTCATGTCTTGCATTCCAGCTGTCTCTCTCTCTCACACACACACACACAGACAAACACATGCAGGTTTTACAGCAACCATCTCCCGGTTTGGAGACAAGCAAGATTTTAAATTTATAACCACAACACAAGAGCTTATAATTTACAGACAGGGCTTCTACTCGCCATTTCTAGGTCAAAGGAGTTAAGTGTCTCTATAGTCTGGACACTTACCCCTGACACTCCAGGGTGCTCCCAGAGTGACACTGCCACATGATAAGAGGATCCTCCTTCAGAAATATCCTCCTTCGGAAATATCCTCCTTAGAAATATCCTCCCACGGCTAGTCCAAAAAAAAGTCCTACGACCATGCTGCCAGTCGCGACACTTTGGTGTGACTGCTGCATATCGTTCTGCACACACGCCCCAGTGCTGCCGTCTGAGATTTGTGTATGAGAAGGGGAATGTGTGGCTCTGTTTGTGTGTGAGAGAGAAAATGTGTGAGCTTCTGTCCTCTGGCTCAGCCCCTTTCTCTCTCTCTCTGTCTCTCTCTCTCTCTCTCTCTCTCTCTCTCTCTGTGATGCAGAGCACTAACAACAGCCAGCATTCCAGCGTACGACTCACTTCCTGCTACAGACTTACCAATGAGAGAGGGTGGGGTGTGTGTGTGTGTGTGTGTGTGAATGTTATGGAGGGTGGGTAGATGTTGACTCCTCCGATCCTCCCCTTTCAGCTGCTGAAGTTACTCATGAACTCTGTGACACAGCGGTAGACACCAGTGTCAGTAAACGTCTCACACAGTCCCGTACAAGTGTCTTACTGTGGTTCCAGTACGACGCTGGTCATGTGAATCCATGTTGTGTCTACTCTCAAACAACTTTTTTCTCATTGCTTGTATTTTTACACTTGATTGCTGAAACTCATGTCATCTTGAATGATCATGAAAATATTAAACCCAAGTAGCAAAACCTGTGAAATGTGCAGCTGTTTTGCATCCATGACAGAATTGATAATCGTCTGTCAAACACACTGCGCTCGAACACTTTCCACACGCACAAATAAGCAACACTGCGAGAGATGTGCAAGACACACATTTGCACAATTAGAAGATAACTTATTACTGGATCACAGAGGACAAATTTGTCATGTTTGTCACAGATGAGTCTGCCTGGGATTCTGATTGTCAGCAGGAAATAATCTGAGTTAAACTGACCTGTTTTCCTATCAGTTGACATGTACAAAAGAGATGAGCTGACACTGCTGTGCAAACGGGTTGCTGGGATGTGCTGATTCTGACAGAGCTGTGGTTTGAGTTGCCCACTATAAGGACTGATGACCTGGAAACTACTCAGAGGATGACTGAAAGTAAAGAACACTCAGCAGTCCGCTGATAGTGCTAATAATGATATGTGACACAAGGGAAGTGGAACCAGTTTGGAGTTAATGAGGAAGTTCATAGCCCTGAGTGAAAGATGGTAGACAAGAAAAACCTGCATTTCAATGGTATTTTTGAACATAATGACAATTAGGATAGCTAATGAATACATTTCTTAAAGAGTTTTGGTCTTTATTTGTCCATTACTAAATATGGTGGTAGAGACTGATGTATCAGAACAGATGTACTACCAGGCTTATATTATCATTATATCATTTGATGTTAGCTTTTATCAGTTTTGCAAAACATAGTTTACAAAAATTATTTAGAGCCTCAACTTTAATGTACCTTATTGGAGATTAAAGAGACAGTACATAAAACTTACTGTTTTCACTCACTGTGCACAGCAGTGCTGCAACTAGGGAGCATCAAGGTGTTTTGTTTTGTTTTCTTTTGTTTTTTAGCAAATTAAGGCATTTAAGGTTTCACAATATACCCCTAAATGAAAATGAAACATGGAAACACGTATATGTCATTAAATCTGAGGGATTCATACTAAAAGTGGTACTTTAAATTATCTGTATTAGTAAAAAAAAAAAAAAAT
>VXCM01001699.1:0-16534 GCA_014773175.1 Lucifuga dentata
CGCCCCACAGCAGCACATCCAGCCGGACCGTATGCAGTGAGCCTGGAGAGGTACGGCTTGGTGCGGTACGACTTTTGGACCGAGGATAGGTAAATGCCCTGTGGGCTGCTGTTGTTGTCGACATCAGCAGGGGCTTTCAGGAAAAAGGGTGGGACTATTGCACTATACCATCAGGATTAACCCTTTCCTAATTGGTTAAAGGGTCTGGGGGTGGGAGGGGTTTCAGGACTGTCAAGGTTCAGGTTGGGAAGCTAAACAGCATAAAGTATGTGGTCGCTTCCAAGGGCTTCCAGAAGCTGACACTTCATTTTTTTTATTGTTATTATTATTTTTATTGTTCTTTATTATTGTATTAATGTCATCGTCAGCGCCATTATTTTCAATGTTACGTTTCTTGGCTCAGTCTGCAGAAGTCATTTGTGTCCTTCGTACATATCAATGTTTTTGAGAGCTGTCTAGGATATATAACACCTATTTCCTCCCGATTTCAAAGTATTTGGGGTGGATATGAAGGGCTCTGCTGTTTTAGGACACTACAGGACAGTCAGATGGGGGTGCGAGGCTCCAGCCTACCATCATGTCCTGCTTTGTGTCCGGTGAGGCAGAGATCTGCCCAGCGAACAGACCTCACAGCTTCACACAGCCAAATGATTTTACTGACCTGAAATGTCACTTCAATGGACAAAATGGAAAATTTTCAGTGTAAAACTGTGGGAGCTGCTCCATTGTTCTGAGACTTTGATGTCAAGACTAGACGTTTTTATTCTTTTTAATTAAAGAGGCCTTAATAAAATACAGTTTTGAATCTCCTATTTTTACAAGCACTTCCCCCCCACCACTACCACCGTGACCCACAGAACTAAGTGCAGAGAGCCTCCATAACTGGTCTGATGGTTTTAATCAGTCAGACATTAATCTGGCTCACTGGGGTCTTGATAACTTCAGATGGATGTAGATAATCATATGCATTATGTGGGCAGTGGGGACAAAGAGTGCTGGTATCGATGTTGGAAGGTAGCTTACACTGAGCTCAAACGCAGTGTATTTTATTTTTTTCACTGTTAATCTAGGATTGTCACTCAATATTGCTCTCAAAATGACATTCATGTACAGCATTTTAAATGTTGCATTCAGTAAGAACATTTACAATATTTATATGTAGGTATTTATAGGAGATACTAAGTTAAAACAGCTTTTTTTTTTTTTTTTTTTTTTTTGTTACTATGAATATAGTTGTGGCACTGATGTCATTTAACCTGCAGAGGCATACCTGCAGATCCACAGGTGTCGTGTTGATTTAGATTTTGTCCTGTCACCGTGTCAGTGGATTTGCCTGTGTTCTCAACAACTACAGTACAAGCTCGTTTGTAGAGACTCGGTCAGAAATACTCTCTAGATTTGTCAAGTAAGTGTCTTTTACAGTTTCTTCAAAGAAGCCATACCAAAAATAAATAAAGAATTTGTATTTAAAAATGCATCTTGGAGATTATGTTTTCACCCGTGTGTGTTTGTTTGCAGGATATCTGGCCTAAAATTTCCAGATAGGTGGGTTCTGGCTCAAGGATCCAGATTTTTCTTTTTATAATTTTTGTCAACAACTTTGTCTATTTCTGGGAAGCTTAAATAGGATATCTCAAAAAGTAACTATCAGATTACAATGAAATTCTGTAGACAGGTGGGATTTGGGTTCAGGAGTTGATAAGCTTTTGAGCCAGATCAAGATCTTACAATGGTGTGTTAGGGCTGGGGTGGGGGAGTTAAATCAATTAATATTCTGAGGGAAAAAAAACAATTACACAAAAAAACCCTCAAATTTGTTGGGGAAAAAAATCTGAATTTCTGAGATTAAAGTCAGAAAAATACTGGAAAAAAGGTGTAATAATGTGGTTGTTAAGAGTTGCTGTTGTAACATGGACTGATTTGGAGTGTGCACAGGAAGTTCAGCTGCTGGTTACTGTATAGCTCTCACTGTCACATGTTCCTTATTTGTTGTTATTTGTTGTCCAGTTGGTATAAAAACAGAAGCTGAAGTGTTTAACTTGACATATCCTACCTTGCTAAAAAAAAAAAAATGTCTCTTAAATTTGTGAGTTTTTCTTGCAAATTTGTGTGGGGAGGTTTTCTCAAATTTGTATTTGTTCTAGCAAATGTTTCAGCTTTTTCTCAGAATATTACACCCTCCCCTGTTTTTTGTTTTGTTTCATCTACCATGGCTGATGTGCCCTTGTAGGATCTGGATGCACTTTTCACTTCCTGTAACATTGCATGGTCAGGCATTGGTCAATATTTTACCTATTTTTCAAAAAACTAGGACACCAAACTTAATGAAAAATATTCAGGCATGTGTATTGTATGTGCAGTTGAGCTCAGATTCAGACATTGATCGGAGCTGGTGGATGCTTGGACAGACATTAATGTTGTCGCTGAAGGTTAACAGATAAGGCTTGAAACATGCCACCATCAGTGTCCTAAAATGATGCTGATTTAGAAGAATAAACTGATTTTGACATATTTTAAAGGTATAAATCCAGAAAAAGATGATGTCTGCAGTAAAAGATGATGTCTGCAGTAAGTCTGCATAATGAATTAACATGATTAATATTTTTACACATTTGATTTCATGGCAATGACAGTAAAACTCTAACTTTATATTGGGGGAAAAAGAAAAAATAAAGTAAAATCAGAGGAGTTGTGGGCCTTGTTTGGGCCTCTGATTTGACTTTTCAGATGAAATGCAAAACATTAGTCAAATATAGACATTAAAGGACCATACCATCCATTTTGCATGTTTGAGCCTAATATATTAAATTTTCACGCACGTAACGTTACTGAAATCATTTCCCAAAGCATACTACTGGAGCGGTGAATTAATTTTTTTTCCTACCTTCCAGACCGCCATTGGTTTCAATTAATTCTGGTACGCTATTAAAATCAACTTATTGATACTTGAAATGTTCTTGAGATAGGTAATCCATCATCGTGAACAAGACGTGTATTCAGGGTTTTTTTTTTTTTAAAGTTTCATAATTTTAGCATTTAAGCGCAATAAAAAGCCCGGAGTGAAAGTATGTCTCCACCGGGGAATATAGTCCCAAAAGAAGACCTGCGTCTGTGAAAAAAATTTAAAGAATCATGACTTCATAAGGCTGCGTAACTATTAGTAGGTGAAACATGGATTTTTTAAGATGGGTGTATCGCTTGAATATTTTATTTTGAAAGATTAAGAGATTTTGCAAAATATCAGGAAAGCTGAAATACGGTTTTATCCTTTGGGAAATGACTGTCAGTAACATAACATGTATGAAAATTGAATATATTAGGCTCAAACATGCAAAATGGGTGGTACAGTCCTTTAAACTTGTCATCTGTAGAGTTCAAAACAGCAAAGCTTTGCAAAAAATCACATTTGTGTGTCGTATGTGTGACAGAATGTTACTTTTGTGGTATTCACAGCAAAACTACAGCGCTGTGGTAAAACTCTGCAGGGCTGAGTTGTGTGTGACATGCTTGTTATCATGCTTATCAAGGCTGTGTGTGCTGTTGGCTCCTGTGCAGGGGGGGAGCAAGAGGGGAGAAAGAGGCCCAAATTTTTATCTACCCATAACACCACCACCACCTGCCTGGGGTGCAGGGTGTTCCCTCACACGTTACCCAGAGCCATGAGCAACACTTGTTTTTTTTTCTCTCTCTCTCTGTTAAACAAGCTTGGCGAGCTCAGATCCCGGCAGCGTCTCTACATGTTTGTGCTTACATCAGCTGCTTTATTAGACGTGTCACCTTTAAACCACAGTCAGACCCGCAGAACAAAACACGGGCAAGGTTGACCAAAATTAAAGCCTGTTCACAATGATTAATTTCAGCCATGTTTTGTCCTTACCGAGGGTGTAATTGATCCACTCTGTAATGATTTTCAATATGGTTTGGAGTTCTGCTTTGTTTAGACTTGAAACTCATTCAGATGCTGTTTACTGGTGAAAACACCTAAAGCAGGTTAATTACTTGGAAAGCCTCGGTGAGATGTTGGGTCATGCTTCAGCTGAATTCACATCTGTTTGTAGCATCAACCATAGCCCTCATATAGGCAAGTTCACAGTGACTTTAACTCCTGTGAAACAAGCGGTGAATGTGTGAGATAACGAACTTTCAAATATATCTGACTGTTTTTCAGTAAAAATGTTTGTGTTGATCAAGATGGCAGCATGAAGGAAAACCTGCACTATTTATGGCTGACTCATTTTGTGGATTGTTGTAAACGAGATAATTTATGCCATGCTGTTGCTATGTTTACCGGTTCTCACTGCAATGAAGCAAACTTTTGCTCCTTTTCGCATTTTCTCTTCCTTATTCAGCATTTATCTCTCACTATCTCCCCATCCTGTTCTCCCTCGCACGTTTATTTACTCTACATTTCTGCCTGTCATTTAGGTTTTTCTCTCCTTCCCACCTCAGGGCTTGCAGGCCTGTTTCTCCTCATGCGCTGTTGTTCCTTTCTCCTTCCTCCTTCCTTCCCTCCCTCTTATTGTCCTGCTCCCCCTCTCCCTTCCCTCCTTTTTCTTCTGCCTCCCGCTCCTTCTCGTGTTCTCCTTGTGAATCACACCAGTAAGGAGGAGAAACAGCCGTGTGTCAGCTTGATGAACGAGGTCATACAGGCCCAACGCTGAGTTATACCATTAGGTCTCTCTCTCTCTCTCTCTCTCTCACATGCACATACAAATTAGGTTCGGTCAAATCTCACTCCCCACACGCTCCTCGCCCTGTCGTGAAACTCTGACGTCAAAGATTCCTCAGAAGTGTCATGAAACGGGTTCATCTTATCAGACCTCAGCTCCACTTTAATCACGGCCTGGTGAAGAGACCCTGTTTTCCACTTGCTCAGTAACCTAGCACTGAGCCACACAACTAGGCTTTGTATCAACTTGATAAGCAACACCATCCACTTGATTATTGATTTAACAAATACTTTCAAGACGTAGTTATTATAATGTGGTTGGAAGGCAAAGTGGTGCCAATAAAAACCATGTAGGATGATGTGGAGAAGGCCTGTGATACTGGCAGGTTTAGTTTGGGTAGTTCAACAAGGTGGTATTAAATTTATTTAAATATATATCCATGATATTTAATAATGTGGCGAACAGTTATTACTGCTGGCAATGACTGATTCATGATTATTAATAAAACTGAAAAGCCCCATTTACTTTAGTCATTATTTTAGTGTCCCAATAATGAACTCTTTTAGCTCATTATTAATTTATCATTTTAAATGCTAACAGCTTATTAGATATACCTTTTTAATTGTGTTAGCACACCTAAAGCTAAATACTGGGTTCAAAAATTGCCAAAGTTTTCTCAAGAAACAGAATCAGAATCAGTCTATTGTTTTGAAAAATTAAGGTTATTACGTGTGTTTGAAAAACCGAAAAATTCAAATAAAGGTGTCCACCACTTACTATAGTCTTATTACATATTTACTATAGTCTTACTGTACACTTACCATAGTCTTACTATACACTTATTATAGTCTAACTATACACTTAGTATAGTCTTACTATACACTTACTATTACTTACTATAGCCTTAGTAGACTTACTGTAGTCTTACTATACACTTACTATAGCCTTACTATACATTTAAAATAGTCTTACTATACACTTACTATAGTCTTACTATACACTTAAAATAGTCTTACTATACACTTACTATAGTCTTATTATACATTTAGTACAGTCTTACTACACACTTACTATAGTCTTACGATACACTTTGCATAATCTTACTATAGCCTTATTATACACTTACTATGCACTAACTATAGCCTTACTATACGCTTACAATAGACTTACTATTCACTTATTATTGTCTTATTATACACTTACTATAGACTTACTATACACTTATTATAGTCTAACTATACACTTAGTATAGTCTTACTATACACTTACTATAGACTTACTATGCACTTACTATAGCCTTACTATACACTTACTACAGACGTACTATACACTTACTATAGTCTTACTATACACTTACTATAGACTTACTATGCACTTACTATAGCCTTACTATACACTTACTACAGACGTACTATACACTTACTATAGTCTTACTATACACTTACTATAGACTTACTATGCACTTACTATAGCCTTACTATACACTTACGATAGACTTGCTATACACTTACTACAGACTTACTATACACTTATTAGTCTTACTATACACTTACTATAGACTTACTATGCACTTACTATAGCCTTACTATACACTTACGATAGACTTGCTATACACTTACTACAGACTTACTATACACTTATTAGTCTTACTATACACTTACTATAGACTTACTATACACTTACTACAGACGTACTAGACACTTACTATAGTCTTACTATGCACTTACTATAGCCTTACTATACATTTATTATACACTTACTATAGCCATATTATACACTTACTATAGTCTTATACATTTAGTACAGTCTTACTACACACTTACTATTACTTACACACTTACTACACACTACACACTTACTATTACTTACACACTTACTACACACTTACTTACTATTGTCTTACTTGTGATGGCCTCCTGTTTTGCCTGTATCTGCTGCTAATTCTCTTTCAGGTACTGGGTAGGCGGGGCTGTCACTGCAGCACTCCAGCTCTAATGGGACTGTCACCGTCTAATTGTCCGACTGGGGATGCTGAGAATAACAAACAGACAAACACACAAAGAACCATGAAGAACCACAAATACAAACACAAGTATACGCAAATGCACTTACTATAGCCTTACTATACATTTATTATACACTTACTATAGCCTTATTATACACTTACTATAGCCTTATTATACACTTACTATAGACTTACTATACACTTAAAATAGTCTTACTATAGTTTTATACATTTAGTACAGTCTTACTACACACTTACTATAGTCTTACAGTACACTGACTATGCACTTACTATAGACTTACTACACACTTATTATAGTCTTACTATAGACTTACTATAGTGTTATTATACATTTAGTACAGTCTTACTACACACTATAGTCATACGATACACTTTGCATAATCTTACTATAGCCTTATTATACACTTACTATGCAGTTACTATAGCTTTACTATACACTTATGATAGACTTACTATACACTTATTATTGTCCTATTATACACTTACTATAGTCTTACTATGCACTTACTATAGCCTTACTATACACTTAGTATAACCTTAGTATACATTTACTATACGCTCACTATACACTTACTATATAGCCTTATAGTATTGCACAGAGTAATAAACACCAAGGTAGTTAGCAGCAATCAAAATATATTTCACAGTTTACAAGGTAATGATTTAAATGGTGAACAAGGTGCCATGAGAAAAGAATTGCACATGATGGTAACATTGACAGAGTAATGTCCAGGTCAGCGGTGATTTAGTGTTCTGATGGCCCAAGGGTAGAAACTGTTCCTTAGTCTGGATGTGCTGGCCTTCATTGACCTGTAGCGCTTGCCAGAAGGCATCCGTTCAAACAGGTGACGCGCTGGGTGGGAGGGGTCTTTACATTTAGTACAGTCTTACTACACACTTACTATAGTCTTACTGTACACTGACTATGCACTTACTATACACTTACTATAGTCTTATGATACACTTTGCATAATCTTACTATAGCCTTATTATACACTTACTATGCACTTACTATAGCCTTACTATACATTTACTATATACTTACTATACACTTATTATAGCCTTAGTATACATGTACTATACACTTACTATATAGCCTTATTATACACTTACTATAGTCTTANGCCTTAGTATACATGTACTATACACTTACTATATAGCCTTATTATACACTTACTATAGTCTTACTATACACTTATTATAGCCTTACTATAGTCTTACTATACACCTACTATAGCCGTACTATAGCCTTACTATACATTTACTATTATTATACACTTACTATAGTCTCCATACACTTACTATAGCCTTACTATACACTTACGATAGACTTACTATACACTTACTACACACTTACTATAGCCTTACTATACACTTACTACAGACGTACTATACACTTACTATAGTCTTATTATGCACTTACAATAGCCTTACCATACACTTAGTATAGTCTTACTATACACTTACTACAAACATACTATATACTTACTATAGTCTTACTATACACTTACTATAGCCTTAGTATACATTTACTATACACTTACTATATAGCCTCATTATACACTTACTATAGTCTTACTATAGACTTACTATAGCCTTACTATACACTTACGATAGACTTACTATACACTTACTACAGACTTACTATACACTTATTAGTCTTACTATACACTTACTACAGACGTACTATACACTTACTATAGTCTTATTATGCACTTACTATAGACTTACTATACACTTACTACAGACTTACTATACACTTACTATAGACTTACTATACACTTACTACAGACTTACTATACACTTACTACAGACGTACTATACACTTACTACAGACTTACTATACACTTACTACAGACATACTATACACTTACTATAGTCTTATTATGCACTTACTATAGCCTTACCATACACTTACTATAGCCTTAGTATACATGTACTATACACTTACTATATAGCCTTATTATACACTTACTATAGTCTTACTACACACTTACTAATAGTCTTACTATACACTTATTATAGCCTTACTATAGTCTTACTACAGACTTACTATACACTTACTATAGTCTTATTATGCACTTACTATAGCCTTACCATACACTTAGTATAGCCTTAGTATACATGTACTATACACTTACTATATAGCCTTATTATACACTTACTATAGTCTTACTACACACTTACTAATAGTCTTACTATACACTTATTATAGCCTTACTATAGTCTTACTACAGACTTACTATACACTTACTATAGTCTTATTATGCACTTACTATAGCCTTACCATACACTTAGTATAGCCTTAGTATACATGTACTATACACTTACTATATAGCCTCATTATACACTTACTATAGTCTTACTATAGACTTACTATAGCCTTACTATACACTTACGATAGACTTACTATACACTTACTACAGACTTACTATACACTTATTAGTCTTACTATACACTTACTACAGACGTACTATACACTTACTATAGTCTTATTATGCACTTACTATAGCCTTACCATACACTTAGTATAGTCTTATTATGCACTTACTATAGCATTACCATACACTTACTATAGCCTTAGTATACATGTACTATACACTTACTATATAGCCTTATTATACACTTACTATAGTCTTACTACACACTTACTAATAGTCTTACTATACACTTATTATAGCCTTACTATAGTCTTACTACAGACTTACTATACACTTACTATAGTCTTATTATGCACTTACTATAGCCTTACCATACACTTAGTATAGCCTTAGTATACATGTACTATACACTTACTATATAGCCTCATTATACACTTACTATAGTCTTACTATAGACTTACTATAGCCTTACTATACACTTACGATAGACTTACTATACACTTACTACAGACTTACTATACACTTATTAGTCTTACTATACACTTACTACAGACGTACTATACACTTACTATAGTCTTATTATGCACTTACTATAGCCTTACCATACACTTAGTATAGTCTTATTATGCACTTACTATAGCATTACCATACACTTACTATAGTCTTACTATACACTTACTATAGTCTTATTATGCACTTACTATAGCCTTGCTATACACTTACTATAGCCTTGCTATACACTTACTATAGTCTTACTATGCACTTACTATAGTCTTACTATACACTCAGTACAGCCTTAGTATACATTTACTATACACTTACTATATAGCCTCATTATACACTTACTATAGTCTTACTATAGACTTACTATAGCCTTACTATACACTTACGATAGACTTACTATACACTTACTACAGACTTACTATACACTTATTAGTCTTACTATACACTTACTACAGACGTACTATACACTTACTATAGTCTTATTATACACTTACTATAGCCTTGCTATACACTTACTATAGCCTTGCTATACACTTACTATAGTCTTACTATGCACTTACTATAGTCTTACTATACACTCAGTACAGCCTTAGTATACATTTACTATACACTTACTATATAGCCTCATTATACACTTACTATAGTCTTACTATAAACTTACTAGTCTTACTATACACTTATTATAGACTTACTATAGCCTTACTATACACTTACTATAGACTTACTATACACTTACTATAGTCTTACTATACACTTATTATAGCCTTACTATAGACTTACTATACATTTACTATAGTCTTACTACAGACTTACTATACACTTACTATAGTCTTACTATACACTTACTATAGTCTTACTATGCACTTACTATAGCCTTACTAAAAATATAGTATAGCCTCAGTATACANCTATAGTCTTACTATGCACTTACTATAGCCTTACTAAAAATATAGTATAGCCTCAGTATACATTTATAGACTTACTATAGCCTTACTATGCACCTACTATAGCCGTACTATAGCCTTAACTATACACTTACTATAGTCTTATTATACACTTACTATAGCCTTGCTATACACTTACTACAGATGTACTATACACTTACTATAGCCTTACCATACACTTAGTATAGTCTTATTATGCACTTACTACACACTTAGTATAGCCTTAGTATACATGTACTATACACTTACTATAGTCTTACTATGCACTCAGTATAGCCTTAGTATACATGTACTATACACTTACTATGCACTCAGTATAGCCTTAGTATACATTTACTATACACTTACTATATAGCCTCATTATACACTTGCTATAGTCTTACTATAAACTTACTATAGTCTTACTATACACTTACTATACACTTAGTATAGTCTTACTATACACTTAGTATACACTTACTAGTCTTACTATAGACTTACTATAGTCTTACTATACACTAATAGTCTCACTATGCACTTATTATAGCCTTACTATAGTCTTACTATGCACTTACTATAGCCTTACTAAAAATATAGTACAGCCTCAGTATACATTTATAGACTTACTATAGCCTTACTATACATTTACTATACACCTACTATAGCCTTGCTATAGACTCACGATAGCCTTACTATAGACTCACGATAGCCTTACTATGCACTTAGTATAGCCTTACTATGCACTTAGTATAGTCTTACTACAGATGTACTATGCACTTAGTATAGTCTTACTACAGATGTACTATGCACTTATTACAGACTTACTATAGTCTTACTATGCACTTACTATAGCCTTACTAAAAATATAGTATAGCCTCAGTATACATTTATAGACTTACTATAGCCTTACTATGCACCTACTATAGCCGTACTATAGCCTTAACTATACACTTACTATAGTCTTATTATACACTTACTATAGCCTTGCTATACACTTACTACAGATGTACTATACACTTACTATAGCCTTACCATACACTTAGTATAGTCTTATTATGCACTTACTACACACTTAGTATAGCCTTAGTATACATGTACTATACACTTACTATAGTCTTACTATGCACTCAGTATAGCCTTAGTATACATGTACTATACACTTACTATGCACTCAGTATAGCCTTAGTATACATTTACTATACACTTACTATATAGCCTCATTATACACTTGCTATAGTCTTACTATAAACTTACTATAGTCTTACTATACACTTACTATACACTTAGTATAGTCTTACTATACACTTAGTATACACTTACTAGTCTTACTATAGACTTACTATAGTCTTACTATACACTAATAGTCTCACTATGCACTTATTATAGCCTTACTATAGTCTTACTATGCACTTACTATAGCCTTACTAAAAATATAGTACAGCCTCAGTATACATTTATAGACTTACTATAGCCTTACTATACATTTACTATACACCTACTATAGCCTTGCTATAGACTCACGATAGCCTTACTATAGACTCACGATAGCCTTACTATGCACTTAGTATAGCCTTACTATGCACTTAGTATAGTCTTACTACAGATGTACTATGCACTTAGTATAGTCTTACTACAGATGTACTATGCACTTATTACAGACTTACTATAGTCTTACTATGCACTTACTATAGCCTTACTAAAAATATAGTATAGCCTCAGTATACATTTACCATAGACTTACTATAGCCTTACTATACACCTACTATAGCCTTACCATACACCTACTATAGCCTTATTATACACCTACTATAGCCTTACTATACAGTTACTATAGTCTTACTATTGTCTTACTTGTGATGGCCTCCTGTTTTGCCTGTATCTGCCGCTAATTCTCTTTCAGGTACTGGGTAGGCGGGGCTGTCACTGCAGCAACTGGGAGCACCTGGGTCCAATGCTCCTGGAAGCCTTAAAACCGACTCATCCCTGTCAGTCAGGGGACTCCTCTCCATGTGCGGCGTTTAGTTTGTTTTCCTTTTTCACACAACACTTACACACACTACATTTCCACTCATCCATCTCTCATACACTACTGATTCTGCTGACTTCCNACACTTACACACACTACATTTCCACTCATCCATCTCTCATACACTACTGATTCTGCTGACTTCCACGCCTCATACGTTTGCCTTTAGTTTGTTTTCATTAATAAAATGATTGTATCATCTGCAATCCTCTCGTCTCTCCTCTTTATTTGTCATGGTTCTTTGAGCATTATTATTATTATTATACACTTACTATATTCTTACTATACACTTACTATAGCCTTACTATCGTCCCACTATACATTTACTACAGTATTACCATACACTTACTATAGTCTCACTATACACTTACAATAGTCTTACTGTACACTTACCATAGTCTTACTATACACTTACTATACAGAGACCATAAAAAGAAAAAAGTACGTACGTACGTACAGTAAGACTAAAGTGTATAGTTAGTGTATATTAAGTGTATAATAAGGCTATAAATAAGTGTATAGTAAAACCATAGTAAGTGTATAGTAAGAATATACTAAATGTATAATAACTAAGTGTATTTTAAGACTGTAGAAAGTTTATTGTAAGCTTACAGTAAATGTATAGTCAGACTATAGTAAGTTTATAATAAGACTATTAAAAATATATAGTAAGACAATAGTAAATGTGTAATAAGACTATAGTAAGTAGTATAGTAAGGCTATAGTAACTGTACAGTAAGAATATAGAAAGGTTATAGTAAGGCTATAGAAAGTGTATATTACGTGTATAGTAAGTGTATTATAAGGCTATAGTGTACTACTATAGTAAGTGTATGGTAAAACTATAGCAAGTTTATAGTAAGGCTATAGTAAATGTATAGTAAGACTACAGTAATTTTATATGACTATAACAAGTGTATGTTAAGTGTATATTAATTCTATAGTGAAACTATGGTAAGTGTACAGTAAGGCAATAGTAAGTCTGTAATAAGACTTGTTAGTGTATTGCAAGCCTATCCTAAGTGTATACATAACTATCGTAAGTGTACAGTAAGTGTATAGTAAGTTTACAATAACGCAGTAGGGCTGTCCTAAATGTATAGTAAGAACTATAGTAAGTGTATAATACGTGCATAGAAAATATATTGAAAGACTATCGTAAGTGTATAGTAAGACTAAGTGTATATTAAGACTCTAGACAGTGTATAGTAAGGCTATAATAAGTGTTTAGTAAGACTATAGTAAGGCTATAGTAAGTGCATAGTTAAGTGTATACTAAGGCTATAGTAAGATTATGCAGTCTATCGTAAGACTATAGTAAGTGTATATTAAGTGTATAGTAAGTGCATAGTCAGTGTACCGTAAGACTATAGTAAGTGTGTAGTAAGACTGTACTAAATGTATAATAAGTTTATAGTAAGGCTACAGTAAATGTATAGTAAGACTATAGTAAATGTATAGTAAGGCTATAGAAAGTGTATATTACGTGTATAGTAAGTGTATTATAAGGCTATAGTGTACTACTATAGTAAGTGTATGGTAAGACTATAGCAAGTTTATAGTAAGGCTATAGTAAATGTATAGTAAGTGTTATACTAAGTGTTTAGTAAGACTATATGAAGTGTATAGTAAGACTATAGTAAGGCTACAGTAAATGTATAGTAAGATTATAAGACTATAGTAAATGTATAGTAAGGCTATAGTGTACTGCTATAGTAAGTGCATTGTAAGACTATAGTAATTTTACAATAAGTGTATAGTAAGTGTATATATAGGCTACAGTAAGTTTATTGTAAGACTCCAGTAAGTGTATAGTAAAACTATGGTAAGCATACAGTAAGGCGATAGTAAGTCTGTAATAAGACTATTGTAAGTGTACTGCAAGCCTATCGTAAGTGTATAGTAAGTTTACAATATGGCGGTACGGCTATCTAAGTGTATAGTAAGAATTATAGAAAGTGTATATTATGTGTATAGTAAGGCTATAATAAGTGGTAAGACTACAGTAAGAGTATTATAAGACTACAGTAAGAGTATTATAAGACTACAGTAAGAGTATTATAAGACTATAGTAAGAGTATTATAAGACTATAGTAAGGCTATAGAAAGTGTATAGTAAGGCTATAGAAAGTGTATCTTACGTGTATAGTAAGTGTATTATAAGGCTATAGTGTACTACTATAGTAAGTGTATGGTAAGACTATAGCAAGTTTATAGTAAGGCTATAGTAAATGTATAGTAAGTGTTATACTAAGTGTTTAGTAAGACTATATGAAGTGTATAGTAAGACTATAGTAAGGCTACAGTAAATGTATAGTAAGATTATAAGACTATAGTAAATGTATAGTAAGGCTATAGTGTACTGCTATAGTAAGTGCATTGTAAGACTATAGTAATTTTACAATAAGTGTATAGTAAGTGTATATATAGGCTACAGTAAGTTTATTGTAAGACTCCAGTAAGTGTATAGTAAAACTATGGTAAGCATACAGTAAGGCGATAGTAAGTCTGTAATAAGACTATTGTAAGTGTACTGCAAGCCTATCGTAAGTGTATAGTAAGTTTACAATATGGCGGTACGGCTATCTAAGTGTATAGTAAGAATTATAGAAAGTGTATATTATGTGTATAGTAAGGCTATAATAAGTGGTAAGACTACAGTAAGAGTATTATAAGACTACAGTAAGAGTATTATAAGACTACAGTAAGAGTATTATAAGACTATAGTAAGAGTATTATAAGACTATAGTAAGGCTATAGAAAGTGTATAGTAAGGCTATAGAAAGTGTATCGTAAGATTATAGTAAGACTATAGTAAGTGTACGTTAAGTCCTATAGTCTTTCTATACACTTCCTTTTGCCTTGTGTAAAGTTTAAGGTTACTTGCAGCTCTTACTACACTTTTTTCCAGCTTGGTTCTGACATTGTATATGCGATGTTTCTTGTCAATTGAGTCAAAATTGTAGGAGTAGCAGCAAAAAAAAAAAACAAAAAAAAAAACACAGCTTTGGACAAATATCAAGAGGGCGGAAGATCTAGGCAGGGTCAAAGAGGTTGAAATAAACCATTGGATGCATATCAACTGAAAGAATGCAGGAAACAATTTTTGTTCATATGACTTACAGTTCAGAAGTTATAGATTAAAATGTAAACATGCTTGTTACAGCAACACCTTCAGGCCAAACTGCATATTTTTTTCCTGAGTATTGGGTGAGATGTTGAACCAATCTGTTAAGTTTAGTCACCATAGCTCTCACAGTGTTTGAGAAAGAAATGCTCAAACCAAAATTTGCAAAAACTTCAAAATGGTGGACAAGCTACGAGTTGGAAAGGGGCGTGGCTTCCATGGATAGATGTGTCTTAGCCCAAGGATTACAGAGAAAAAAGAATTTAAGGCAATCTTCAGTCAATCTGCATTAGTTCTTACAGAGCACACCATGCCACTCAAAAAGGTACTTTACCATTACGTTCTACACAAAGTATATATTTAACCATGATCCAGAACTTGCTTGTTAGTTCTGCAAGTATTGTTGCTGCATCATGATTTTCTAAACTGGACAATTTTATTTGTACAACATCTTTAAAAAATCCCTGTACTTTGGTAAACTAAGAGAAATGTTCCCAAGACAATAAAACAACTCCTGCCAGGACTTGAACCTGGTACTTCCATGAACAGAACAGATGTGTTACCATGATACACCACAGGAGTTTGGTGTGAGCTTGCTGCAACATCCTACAGGAAACATAAAGCTCAGGCTGCTGCTGATGTTAAAGCCTCTAATGCAAGCACACCAAGTCAGCCTGGAAAGCTGAAATCTAACTTTTAGGAACTTGAGAAGCAAGAATGATACTCTGCAAAACAGCAAGCAAATTCTGGATGACAGGTTACCAGTTTATATAAAAACACAAAGTGCATGTGGCCTATTTGACATTGTCTGTACAAGTGATTTGTTCCATAAATGTAGAAATCTGAGAAGAGTTTAGCATTGTTCGGGATCCATTGC